>JACWST010000228.1:0-59720 GCA_014850475.1 Cryphonectria naterciae
GTTGTTGTTGTTGTTGTTGTTGTTGTTGTTGTTGTTGTTGTTGTTGTTGTTGTTGTTGTTGTTGTTATTGTCATCGTTGTTGTTGTTTGATGATGAGAAAAAATTCCGAACGCCTTTTACAATACTCCTTGAAGCGTCGTCCTGTGTGCCCGCATGCTTCTGGTGGTCAGCCTCGGGCGTAGGAGTCACGGGTGAAGGAGCCACTTCGGTTTGTGTCTCTTCCGCACCCATCTCACCCGGCTGTTCTGTCGGTTCTTCAGCGGCCTCCGCGTCCTGTGCAGCTTCCGCTGGCTGCCTTTCGCCTTCTCGGGTCAATATGCCCGGATCTTCTTGTTTCGGTGTTCCAGGATCGTCTTTCGCCGCTTGAACCACTGGGGCTGCATGGCCCTGTGCCTTGCCACCTGTGAGGGATGGCTCGTCTTCGTGTGGCCCATTTTCCTGCTCATGGTTGCTCGTGACCGTCGCTTCAGGAGCAGAGCCAAGACCCGACGGTGGCCTCTTCTCCTCGAAGCTGTGCCCACCACTCGGAGGCGGCCAAAAAGCTCTTTGCTGAGCCCATCGAGCCTCACGATAACCAAGGTTGTTCGGCGGGAGGGGGCTTGGAGGAGATCGCCCTCTCGAGGGGTAGTAGTACGGCCCCGTCGAAAATGCGATAGGTGCTTCGAGGTGAGAATGACCAGAACTGTTTCTGTAGTCCCAATCTGACGGGACATCCACAGTCCTGATCACTTGGGCGTCGCCTATGTCATGCTCACTGACCAGAAAGTCCTGCACCGAAAAGCCATCGTCAACAGAGATAGAGGACTGGCGGCCAAGAGGGGCGTCCAATTCTGCTTCTTTCGAGGATGGGAAAAGCCGCAGCAACTCTGTCGCGGACAGCCGATGTTGTGGATTGTCGGCCAGGCAGAGCCTGACGACTGCCTTGTACCAATTCGGAAGCTCTATCTCCTCGCTCAGTATCAGTGGGCGTCCCTGGGCCTCAGGCTCGTCTTCCTGCTCTGCCAAGGCCCACAAGACCATCCCAAGCTGATATAGATCCGATTTGACTCCGATATACATGGAGATGCGCTGGTTGCTTTCGATCAAAGGAGTCGCTTCGGGTGGCTCCCAGCCAACGGGACATCCTCGCCGGTTGATGTCTATGATCTTGGCGTTGTCGTTGTGGTCTACGACAATATTCGAGAGGGTAAAATCACCCTGGACAAAGCCAGCCTCGTGGATTTCAGACAGTCCCTCCACGATCTGCCGCGCCCATTTTTGTCGACGAGTCCACGGAAGACCATGGTTGTGGTCGTAAATGACATCGATCAAGGCACCTTGTTCGGCGTAGCTGATGAGAAGGCCTTTGACATGCTCCCCATGATCGTCGACGATGACTCCGTAGAAATGGATGACATTGCGAGAAGTGCACAGCTGGTTGAGGGCGTTGATCTCGTAAAGAAACTCATCGACCGTGTCGGGCCCAGGAATCTCCTTTTTGATCAACGTCTCGCCATTGACGCTGACTTTGTACACAAAGCCAGACATGTGAGCCTCGAACTTGATATCACTCTCCCTGACCCGTCTACACATCAGGTGTTGAACCATACGAGCTGTAGGGTATGGGATAATTTCCTAGTCGTCCATGACTATTATCAACCTTGGGTCCGTATTGAAAAGGGGGGGGGGTAGGGGAAGGACAAAACAAACATTGACGTCTTCAACTACGTGCACGTGCAATCTCCCATCCGTAGTTTGAAGCTTGAGGTTTGTGACAGTGTCGTAGAACTGGATGTCACCAAGGCTTTCCCGGATGGCTTCATAGATCTTGGCGCTCTTGTCTCGCTGAAATTTGGTATGCAGTAGGTCCATCTCGAGAGAGTTGTCCGGAGCACCGCGATAGTCCAGCGAGATGGTCACCCTCCGCCAGTGCATTTCATTTTCCCGATATGTGACGAAGAATTTCTCTCTCTTCGACTTATCCCGGAAATGCATCGAGAGATTGAGGATCCAGATCCTCTCAAGCTCCTCGTGGATCATGTTGTCGTACTGAGAGGTTGTCATGGACGCCGCATCATCGAGCAAGGGTCCTGCCTCTTGTGGTGGTTGCTGGGGCTGTTGCGGCACCTCCTCATCCACTGGTTCCTCGCGTACAGTGAATTCACCTATACTGTCGAACAGCTTTTCCTCATACACACTTCCTGTGGTGGAAGGTGCAGAGACCGTTGCGTTGAACACATTGTTCCTGGTGAAGTCAGGAGCGCTAGTCCGTGGGTTTGATGAGACATCAGGAGAGGCCTGCGAGGTGTGAAGTCGTCTGTCGACAGACACGGCGCGCCTCTCCGCTGGTGTCGGTTCAACAGGCTCGAGGTTGTTGCGAACCTCAGCTTGCTGCCTCTTGAATGTCTGGGTTCTAGGCAGGCCAGGTACGACCTTCCGTGATACCCTGCGGATGAGCCCTGGCCGTGGCTCATTCTCGCCTTGCTGGCCCCCCTGCCAAGCAGGGCCCATCTCGCCCGCCGCCGCTCCATTCCCTTGTCCAAACAATTTCCGCCAAAGACTCTTCTGCGTAGACTGAGAGTCCGCAGCTGCTGCAACCGGGTGGGGCTTGCCTGACTGTGCTTGAGCCATAGGATCCGTAGCACTTGATGACAGCCGTGTTCGGGAAGCACAGCTGCGAGAGTTGATGACGGTCGAGAGGGAAGAAAACAAGAGAAAGCTCGTGGGGGGAGGGGAGGGGGAGGGCGCTGCTCATGAGCCCTTCAAGCTGGCAGCGTGATACCTGCGCCACCGAGATGGCCGGCCAGGCGGTCGCCGGCCAGGTACAGGCGGCGATTAGATGGGGTGGAGGATGTCTCAAACAACACGGAGGGCTCTATCCGCTCAGTCGGCCCGTTCTGTCGACCTGCGGCGCCAATGCTGCCTCCTATTCGCCCAACCGTGAGACCTGAAGCTGAGACCACGGCGAGAAGCGAGGAGGCAGATGTGGAGGAGGCCAGCCGCATTGAGAGTGCATGCGAAAGCCTCCGATGCGGAATATTCCCCTTTTGTGGAAATTTATATCGTCATATCCCCAAGAGTGCCAAGCAACCAAGAAAGAGAAGAACCAGCTCAGATATGCCGGGCAAAGAGCGGGCGGCCCAGAACGGGTGGAATAAAAAGTGGAGGAGGTGTATGTTTTGGCAGTCCGTGTTGACAAAAGACGAGGGCTCTGGCGTCACCTGCGGAGTGTTGGAACCCGTCAAAGTTGACCGTGGAAGAGTCGTCTCATCACAAGCTGACAATGTTTCCGAAAGACAACTAAGGGCTTGCCGTCACTGTGGGTGTCAGACCGAACGATCCGGGCGTTGTCCGCCAAGCAGCAAACTGCTCAGAGCTGCTGCTGTTCGACGAGGGTAAATGGTAGTAATGTGGCGGGAGACAAGCAGAGGTGGGGAGAATGAGACGAGAAGAGGAGAGAAGAGGAGGGGGTGTGTTTGCAAGACAGATTGAGAATTAGATTGTGCACGGACGAGCCATTGGCAAGAGAAGAGATGGCATGTATGGTCCCTTGGGAGAGATGGAGGTGAGAAAAAGCTGCTGTGTTATTCTGGCGGTCAGGGCCATGTATGTATGTACGGAACCTGGACAGGAGCGAAGTGGTACCGATGGTGAGCGAGAGAGAGAGAGAAAGAGAGAGGTTCTTCAAGTTGAATGCTTCTAAGTCCTTGTACCCCTGCAGATGTCACTATCCTAGGACAAGGCAATGATGGCAGGGGGAGGCTGGCAATAGGTGACCCAAGCTGCAGGTGCTATGGGCCAGCGGACAAGACGCTTGACCCCTCCCAACGAGCTAGCAGGGGTAAAGGTGTGGAGGGGCAGAGCAACGTGGTGCAGCGACACTGGGGACCCATGGGGACCTATCACGAAAGCCTCAACAGCCTCGGGGTCAGTCTTTTTTGGCACATCCAATGTCTTGGCTCTTTCTCTTTTTTTCTCTCCCTCCCTCTCTCTCTCTCTCTCTCCCTCTCCTTCCCTCTTCCCCCACCCCACCTACCTCCTCCCCTTCTGTGTAAGTGCCCAAGCACGCCTTCTTTTTGCAAACAGTCAATGATGCCCGATTTCGATCGATCCTCCATCTCGGTCATCGTACCTAGCGAGGTTTAGTCGATGCGATAACTGCATGTCCTGTCCTTAGGATTCTCGAGATACACTAGCAGGCGTAACAGGGCGGAGGAGGAGGAGGAGGAGGAGGAGGAGGAGGGGAGCAGGAGGGCAGCAATCGTCACACCTCAGCCATGACCACAACGACCGCCCCAACAACGGACTGCAGCGTCAACAGACGGGCCATGCAATGCTGCACAGCTGTCACTGGCTGACTCGTAGCTTGGGAGCTCCACGACGAATACTTCAAGGTTCTGACCGTCGTCAGCATCAATCCCGAACAGGCAGACAGGAGCCACATGCGAGATTCTTCGGAGATCCGCGAGCGGGCACACTCGCCCTTGATGCGCTGGCAATTCTCCGTCGCTGTGTGTTTTACCCTCGTCCAGCCGGTCCCTCCAGCTCGACTCGACGAGAGAACATCATGCTGCCGCCAGGACCCGTGATCTTGCACAATGGGGGACAGACAGCCTGCTGGTCGGTGCACCCGTCATGAGGGCACTCTATCGAGCATTACATCTGAGGATGCCTGCATATCTACGCTCTGATAAGATATTCCGCGCTTGTTCTGATCAAAATTTTTTTTGTTTTGTGTCGCGGATCCAGTTTTACGGGGTCTTGTCTTTCAGCCTCACTACGTAGTAGACTTTCCCCAAGCTTCACCGCCCTCTCGACCGGTCACAAGGTCAAGTGCTTGATGTCTCACTATGTCCAACATTACGAGGTCTGACGATGACAAGGTACCAAGACTTTGGGGCTAGGGGGGGAGGCATCATTTCTCACGACATTCTCCCTCTCGGTGCCCAAGGGGACTTTCTTACATGACCGAACTTAGTATGCATAGATTCGACGTCAGGAATCCAATTTTTTTTCTTTCCTTCCCTTCTGTTTCTTTTTTTCCATTTACCTTTTTCAACCCTGTGCATACCTTACTTGGGCAGGTGCTCCGTGATAGGTCAATTGCCAACTCACCAAGGGTATGCAATGCGGCGCTGCTAGCGGCCAATGACGACCGCAGTATGCACGATCCCACTCAGACCCAAGCTGGAGGGACCGGATGGGCACTGCGGGTTCGGAGACGCCTTCACCTGCACACAACGCACCTGGAGACTGATTCAAAGGGGCGGAGAGGCCGACTTTGTTCCACCCATTCTCGACATGACCTGGTCAAAATGCATTGAATCGCTGGTGCCAATGAATGTTGATGACTGACTAGATAGTAGTGGGTGGTGATGGTCTCCGTGGTCCAGTAAATATTTTATGATACGTAGTACGAGATGACACAGGGAGTGGGGGTAGTGCTTAGAGGACCAGGACACAAAAGGCTTTCTCCACGATGCATCTGTCAACGCGAAGCGACCCCGTGCGCAGTGAACGATTTGACGTCAGCCTGAAGAGTTCATGCTGGGTCCGACCCACAAAGACTCACAGGCCTCACAGAAGTCAAGGCTCAACTGGGGAAAAAGAGAGAAACCAAACGAAGGAAATGTTACTTCGGCAATCTCTTCCCCTCCCCCCGGGCTAGATGCAGGTGGCAGTCTGCGCGTAACACACACCTCATCGCGACAGGCATCGCATCACATCATATCGAGGCCCGAAATCGATGCTGTCAGCCCTGACCACTGACTGGACTGGCCAGGCGGTTCCGGCTGTGCTGGGTTTTGTTCCCGGCATGCAGGTCGTCCCAACTTCTGACCCGAGATCGCAGCGAACGACCAATGATCCAACCGCCCCGTTCAAGTGATGCCGCAGATTGACAAACTTACTACGACACCCTCTCCAGCCTTTGGGCATCAATGGAAAAAAGGAGAGGGAGAAAGAAAAGGGAAAAAAAAAAGGACCGTAGTCATCCTGCCCAAGTAGTGCGAATGAGGCTGACAAACAAAGTACTGGCTCGCGGTCGATCAGGAGATTGAACAAGGTCCTGTCTCGAACACCTTCCGTCATCATCCTGTCGTATTGTTGTTTTCTTCCGGATGGCTATGCAATGCGACACCGATCCTGGAACTTTTTTTTTTTTTTTGGTCATGTTCGAAAAACTGTCGTCATTCTTCGCTGTCAGTCGACGACGACTTACTTGCCTTTCCACCAGTCAGTGAACCACTTCGACAGGCATTCCATGCCACTGAAACGGTGGTTAGGCACGGCAGCGCTAAACTGGGACCTCCCGCGATCGTCCTCAACCCGCGTGCGCTGCCGCCCAAGGATGCCTTGCTATCGAATGTTCGCTCGCCCAAAGGAGGGCCTTTTTCGACTTCTCTAACGGCTAATCTTGCCTCCTTACTAAGTACTTTGGTAGTTCACCAACGAAGAACTGCACTTGTGAGACATGTCTAAGTAAAGAGAGAGAGAGACAAGCGCTCTGGAAAAAAGGAGAGAAAAAAAACTAGACTACTATAGTATGTTTTTCTTCTTCTTTTCCTCCGGTGCTTGCCATGGTTTTATTATGTTTTGAGAGAGAGAAAAAAAACCCCAGAACCCCCGTGCAGTGCCCCGCGTGAACATCCCACCATCACCCCGCCATGCGAGCACGGATGTGGGCTTCCGCTGCGCTGCAGTATTTAGGCTTAGGCACAGGCACAGCAACAGCACAGCACAGCATCAACTCATCAGCAGGACACGTCGTCTGGAGATTGGGCACCCCTACTCTAGCGCACAACTGACTGATCACCTTTTCTTTCTTAGGTACCAAAGACTATTATGCAGTGAGATTTGGGGGTGGATGCATGCATGCATCAGTTACTTCCGCAGCCAACACATACTGCCTGCAGGGAAGAGGGGGGGGGGGGAAGAGGGAGAGAGAAAAAAAGCCGTGAGACCCGGTTGCTCGCGAACCCAATGGGAGGGGTTCCGGCATATTGCTCTCATACTATTACCTTAAGATGGGACTGCATCTCAGGCGAGGCGTGACGCCATGAGCCATTCTTGACCAGTCGCTTGAGAGGGGAGGGTTGCTTATGCAGTCCTGGACCGTTCTGGCCAAGAGACAAGTTCTGGTTGAAGATTTATAGCACAAAGCCCTTTTTTACCATACGATTGTACATACTGTACATTGGCTTCGGAGACACTGCCGAGAGGAGAAGCAATTAGTTGGTGGATGATCGCGCCACCCCCCCCCCCTCCCCCGGAGCCCTCTCTCCCAAACTCTGTTTTGTGTGTCTAACTTTTTTTCTAATTTTATACATTTGTTTCTTTTGTGCAGGGTATTGGAAAAATTCATCACTTTTTTTTTCTCTTCTTTTTCTTTCAATCATGCTTCGATCGCAAAGTGCTTCCAAGTCCCAATTGGGCCTTCGGCTAAGCCGACTACATCTTTGCCCCGTGGTAATGTACAACAGGCATATCTCGCGTGTAAGAGGTGAGTTGTTCCCGTTTCATCCAACAGTGCCCGCCTGCCTGTCAACCGCCAGCCCTGGGCACCAAGAGATGTGGTGCGGACGCCCGTCCGCCAAAACAAAACGAAAGAAGGAAAAAAGTGTAAAAAATGGCTCCGCCTACATGAAGTCTATCCGAGATCGCATGGGTGCGAATGGAAATGCCAGGACCAAGCTAAGCTGCTGCGGGCGGGCAGGATGCGTAGCTGTCTCTAATTGCCGTCATCGCTCTTCTCACTACTACTACTGCTGTCCTTGTCCTCGGCCTCCTTCTTGCCGTCAGGACCCTTGTATTGAGATGCCTTGTCTGTGTTGGCCTTTTCGTAGTCTAGATTGGGGAAGATGAGATCGAAGATCTCGCCGTACCAGCTTGCTGGCCTGCCTTCGATACCTTCCTTGATGTTCTGTGACGTAGTCAGTACCTTTGCTGTCATTCGGGGTCATCCGAGAAAGAGAAAGAGAGGGGCCCTCTTGGTGACGTACCTCAGGAAGCTCGAGCCAGTCAGACATATTGTCCTCAGGGAAGATAACCGTCTTGCAGCCCGCGCGGCGCGCGGCTACCGTTTTCTCTCTCAACCCTCCTATCCTGAGGACCTTGCCAGTCAGCGTCAACTCGCCGGTCATGGCGACTGTAGGATCGACCGGTGTGTCAAAAGCAAGGGACAACAGCGATGTCGCCATCGTGACGCCTGCTGAAGGCCCGTCCTTCTGCACAGCGCCTTCCGGTACGTGGACATGTATCTTGGCGTGGTCGAAGAAGCGGTTATCTGGGAATTTGTTCGCCAACAGGCTCTTCGCAAACGAGTAGGCGAGTGTTGATGACTCCTTCATCACCGTCTTCAGATTACCCGTGATCTCCAGTCGGCCCGTGCTGCTAGGCTTGAGCGCGGACTGCAGGATCGACTCAACGTACATAGCCGCGCCACCCATCTGTGTCCAGGCCAGGCCCATCGTCACACCAGGAGGGGTGACGTCGTAGAGCCGGTCCGAGGTGAATATTGGCGGACCCACGTAGTCCTTGAGGTTGCCCTTGTCGATTTGGACGTGGACGGTGTCCGGGACCTTGAGCGCCACACGGGGCTTCTCGGTCGTCTCTTGCTCAGTGGCTGTGGCTGTTGCGGGCTCCTTGGGCGCGGCCTCCTTTTCCTTTTCAGACTCCTCCAGAGCCGCTTTGCCCTCGTCTGTGAGCGCCTTGTCTTCTGCCAAGACATCCTCACCAAGCTCCTGCACGATTTTCAGGGCCGATTTCCTGTAGACTTTTTCGATCTGCTTCTTCAAGTTTCGGACGCCTGACTCCCGGCAGTATGATTTGATGAGCTCCTCGATGGCCTCATCAGATAGCTTGACATCCGCATCTTTCAGGCCAGCCAGTTCCTTCGCAGCAGGTGACAAATATTTCTCTGCTATGGCCATCTTCTCATCGGAGACGTAGCCCGAGAGCCTGATCACCTCCATCCTGTCCAGCAGTGGTCTCGGGATGGTGTCTGTCATGTTCGCTGTGCACACAAACAACACCTTGGACAGGTCAACCGGCACGTCCATGTAGTGGTCTAGGAACGAGCTGTTTTGCTCGGGGTCCAGCAGCTCAAGCAAAGCTGATGATGGGTCCCCTTGGTAGCCACGTCCAATCTTGTCGATCTCGTCGATTAGGATGAGCGGATTCTCGGTCTGGCACTTCTTGAGCGCCTGGATGACGCGACCTGGGAGAGCGCCGACATAAGTCCGCCGGTGTCCCTTGATCTCAGCCACATCTGTAAGACCACCAACACTGAATCTGTAGTACTGGCGATTCAGTGCGCGAGCGATGGACTTGCCGATACTCGTCTTTCCCACGCCCGGCGGTCCAACGAAGCACAGGATTTTGCCCTCGACGGTTCCGCGCAGCTTGCCAACAGCGATGAACTCGAGTATGCGGTCTTTGACGTCCTTGAGACCATAGTGATCTTCATCCAGAACTTTCATCGCGTTCTGTATACCGAAGTTCTCGGCACTTCTCTGGCCCCATGGTATCTGTGTGAGCCAGTCTAGATAGTTCCTCGTGACGTTGAACTCGGATGCTGCCGGCTCCAGGTGTGCGAGTTTGTTAATCTCGTCGTCGAATACTTTGCGCACAGCGTCCGGCATGGCCAGCTTGTCGGCTTTTTCCTTGAACTTCTCTACCAGCTTGTCCTTGCCGTCGGACTCGATACCGAGCTCCCGACGAATGCCCTTCATCTGTTCCATAAGCCAGTATTCTCGCTGTCTCTTGGTGATCTTGCTTTCGACATCCTTGGTGATTTTCGACTGCAGCTGAGCGTTCATAAGCTCCTTCTTCAAGACGACCAGGGCCTTCTGCATCCTATCCTCGACATTCAAGCTGGACAGGACCTCTTGGAGCTCTGCAGAGTCGCCAGCGCTGACGGCAGCAGCGAAATCGGCGAGCTTTGCGGGCTCAGCTGTGACATTGCCCGTAGACTGGCTCATGGAGAAGGTGGAGATCTGGTCCCTGAACAGACTGTTCATCTGTGCGACCTCCTTGAAGACATTGACAATCTCGTTTGTGACAGCTCGGATGATGGAGCTCTTTGGGTCATACGGCTCTTCTGTCAGGTTCTCAACGTTGACAAGGCTGACAGGGTATTTCCGCAAGAACGAGGTGGGTTCATATTTTTCCTGGCTCCCGTCAGACTTGCTGGCGACGGCGCTCTCCTCAAAGCTTGCCACAACATCGCCTTTCTTGTCAGACGCTGCGTCTTCCTCTGCAGCTTTCGGCGGTATTGGCTCGGGGTTTGGCACTTCGGCATCCGACTTCTTGGCGTCGGTCTGGCCAGGAGGGATGAGGGTCGATAGCTTGATGCGCCGGTGGGGGTAGAGAATAGCCGTTAAGCTGTTCTGCTCGCCATGCACAGGAAACGCGCTGGTGATCTGGGCAAACACACCCGTATCGTACACGTCATCCACGTTATGTATCACATCCTCGTCGGCGTTCTCGTCCTTGAACAAGAATGCTCCAACATATGGCTGGCCCCTCTTGATCATGTCCGTGACGGCCGCCGCGACGTTGGGGTCCTTAATCGTAATCGCCTTGTAGAATCCAGGGAACAGTGGTCGCTTCGCAATGGGAATCGCCAGCACCTGAGGATATACCTCTGGTACGGTTGGCTTTTGTAATGCGCGTTCCGACCTCCTTCCTTTTCGGCTGCCATCTCCTGATCCATCGCTCCCAGAGCCTGAGCCGGCCCCGCCAGAAGCAGCACTGCCCTTCCCATCCGCCTGGTCTGACTTGCCCTCGCCGCTGGAGGGGGCATCGGAGCCGGACGACCTCGCCTCGCTAATCTCCTTTTCTTTGGCTTGCCTTTGCTTCTCAAGGTTTGCCTTGACCTCCTCTTCTGACAGGGGCTCGATCAGGTTATCAAAGAAACCCTTCCCCTTCTTGTCGAAATGTATCGCGGAGGTCGAGAAAGCTGGGCCCGTCACCACACGCGAGCTTGGTCGCGGCGAGGAACGTAGCCTTGTGGACCGGCCGGGTGCATATCGAAAAGAGGATAGCGACGAGGTAGTAGAGAACCGGTTTGAGCCTCGGACAAGTGACCCTGGTGTAAGGGGTCTGGCGATGCGTTGTCGGAGAAGCATGGTGGAGGGGGTGGTGGTTTTTTTCCTGTTGAAGCTGGCTCAAAAGCCGAACTTCTCGACGACGGCAATGAGACAAAATTTGCAGATTGGAACTGGATATTGCACCAGGGTCGGGCACGAGAAGAAGAATAAGAAGAAGACAGAAATGTAGTGCAAGACAAATACAAAGAGAAGAATTAAACTGCGCCGACAACGGTGGCGATCGTTGCTCAGGCTCCGCAGCTGTGCTTGATGACAAAAGCTGCACGCAATTGCAAGCACTGCAGAAAATCCTCGGCGTCATCTATCGATATCGGCTGCCCTCCACCAGCACATATCGCGTCACCGCCTAGGAAAAAGTGCCCTCGGCATTCTCGAGCTTTGTTCTGCCTGCCACGGCACAGGCGGAAGGCTCCAGGGGTATAGGACCTGGAACCGCTAAAAAAACCTGGGGACCGTGCAGGAGCCGCACTTGGAACCAGTCGATGCCTCCGTATGACTGCAGGGGATCTGAGGGACCCCTCATATAAAATCGCCCAGCCTCCCTCCCGGGACGATTTCGTTGCTAAAACACCTGCTGAGTTTCTTAATATACGAAGTCAATTGGGAGAGTCTCCAACATCTACATCTGCCTTCATCTCTATATATGAGGATCGTCAGGTTTCACTCCATATATATTTCTAACGCCCAAGTGAGACAATAACCTTGCTCTTCTCACTCCGAGGCAGTCACTCGATTGACACAGGTATTTATTTATACACACACACACACACACACACACACACACACACACACACGCATATATATATATATATACCTGTAACAACACACCTAAATCCTATTACGGAATACAAATACCGAGCATACTTCCTTATATAAGGCGTCCACTCTGAATTCAAACAATCTCGACAAGACCTCTTCAGACCTCTTTGGCCCATCACCTACAACAATGTCTTCCACAGCAGCTTCATCGGATCTATCCTCGGCAGGATCAAAACTGTCTCTCACTACATCGAATCCAAACAAGACAAACACCAAGACAAAGTCCAAGGAGAAAAAGGTAGCCGACTCCTGGGAAGATGAAGACGTCTCAACAGACTCCGACACCGAGACAGAGCCCGCATGGTCCGCCCAGCTCTCACCGGGTCCCTCTCAGGGTACGGCAGCGCCGCCGCCGACACCAATATCGCCTACCACGTATGACCAGGCACCATCGGATGCCACAGCAGCAGGAGGCGCTCGATCGACGTTAGATGTACCCAGCGCCTCGGCATCGCGCCCGGAGAAGACAGACGCCGTCGCGAGGAGGATGATTGCCGGAGCTCTGGGCCTCAAGGCTCCTAAGATGACCGAAGAGCAGAGGGCGTATCAGAAGGCGATCCAGGAGAAGGAGCGCAAGCGGAGGGATGAGCAGAGGGCCGCCGAGAAGAGGAAGGAGGAAGAGGCTGCGAAAGCAAAGGCGGCCATGTGGGATGACTGAGGATCCAGCGTATATTTGGGTATCCCAGTCTTGATGTGGACATGTTACAAGTGCTTACGCCCCCCTGGTAGGCCATGCTTTTTAGGCACCGAATATCGTATGCTAGATGTATTTTCCTTTACGCATGTATACAGGATCTTTGCTTATGGGGCTGAATTAGGAGCATAGACTATCTCATCGTCGCACGTCTTGCATTCATAGTCGCAGTGCGAAGAGTAAGAGATTTCAGGTTGAAACACGCTGCATGAGATAGAATAAGAATGTGTCATCCTCCACTGCGGTGTATATTTTCAGTGAATCTTTCGTCTTGGTCTGCTCCCGCCTATATATGTCTTGGCTGCAGGCGCCTATTGGAGGGCAACGTGCTGGCCCTTCCACGTCAACAACAACTGCGGCTCTCCGTCCTCGCCAGCATAGCGCTTGCCCACACCTAAGCCCTGGAGACCCTCTTCCTCAGCTCTCTGGTTCCACAACATCTGTTGAATCCGGCCCTCCCTGGTACACGACACGAACCCCATCGGCCACCGGCTCCGCCCGAGCGAGTCCCTCACGCCCTTGGTGGCTGGTTTCTCAGTGACGAAGATGCCCAGGACGCCGTGTCCCTTCCACCCGACAGGCGCTCCGACGAAGGCGCCCTCCAGCTCGCGTATCAGGTTGGGCGCAGACTTCCTCGCGATGGCTTTGCACTGAACTAGAACCTTGAGCGGCTCCTCTGAGGACGGCACGGTCCACGTCCCTAGCAGGTCGGTGCCGTAGTCTGAGTGGCCGCCTATTCTCTGCAGGTAGAAGCCGTACCTGGAAAGGACCTGGGCGACTGTGTACTCGTAATGGGTGCCCACGTAGAGCGTGGTTTTGGGGTCCAGCCCTGACCTTTCAGCGTACGCAAGAAATGACGGTAGGTCATGGTGGTTGTCGGTTGGCGGCTCAGGGTAGATCAGGTTGGCGGTCGATGAGTTCAGTCTTGTGATGCTCAATGGTGCCCGAGGCAAGATTTCAGCAGTGACTGAGAGTCTTGTCGTCGTTGGCAGTCGCCGATGAGCCTTCAGCCCATGACGCACAATGGATTGCATCACCGTGTCATATTGAAGTAAAGAGAAACGGTGCAAAGGGGTCCAAAAACATGCGCGTCGCCTTTTATGTGAAGTCGAGGATCCCTGTCACTTGCACTGTAGATCGCTGCAGCCGAGGGGAGCTTGGGCCGCTACTGTACAGTAACGTCGGAGATAACTAAAGAGGCGACCCTGATCGACGTCTCGAACATGTTTGTCCTTCAACCAAAGTAGGACAACCATCCACCACTTTCGCTCGATACTTTTGCTTCATTACTCTAGAACAAAAATAAGATGAGTGACCGATTAACTCAGCTGCAGGATGCAGTCGATCAGGCAAGCGCCCCTCCTCTCGCGATTCCCCTCTCCAGCCCCCTCTTCCCGCCCTTCTGAATGTCCGCTGACCTTTTCGCAGCTGGCAAAGCAATTCGTCGCCTGCATCCACTTCCTCCACCAGCACCACGACCGAGCGCTCCTCGGGCCCAATGATAAGATTCAGGATGTCAAGGCCGAGCAGGACGCGAAAGAGATCGAACCGCTCCCCGAGGACGAGTTCAAGGCCGGGCAGCTCGAGCTTGCGCGCGACCTGATCACAAAAGTCCAGCAGATCGAGATGATAATATCCACGCTTCCGGGCCTCGAGAACAACGCGCAGGATCAGGAGCGGTATATTCGAGAGCTGGAGGAGGAGCTCAGGGTCGCGGAGGCCCAGAGGCAAGAGGCGATCCGCGAGATGCGGGTTGTGGAGGCGAAGCTGGACCAGGTCGTGAGGGGCGCAATCAGACCGTGAACTTCGCGGGCCTATGGTTGTGGTTCTCCTCCGAGTATGAGAATGAGGAGGATGATTACTTTCTGAACGACGTTTGAGGATCTGGTCATGAAGTTTACCCGGCGTTTTCGTGGTGTTGATACCCAGACAGACATAAAAAGGTCGTCACACACAAAAGAAGGACTATTTTGATGGCAGTACGTTACTGGCCACGCTCCAGTACGTTTCATTTTCCGCCCGAGTGCATGATGACGGCCATCAATACGAATGAATACATGTAGGGGAGGAAGAATTGTTTCTCCTGGTTCAGTCCTAGAGAATGCAAGACTTTATTCTAAATCCCCGTCGCGAGGTATATTTTTTATTAATTTCATTTAAAGTCTTTCCGAGGTCTTGCTGGAGTCTACTTATCCTCTAACTTGTCTTTGAAAAATTGTGGAAAGACACTTCTAAGATCTTCTAGATGCCTGATCTGATATTGAGAGGCTTGCTTCTTCGGTACAGGCGCATCATCTTCCACCAAGTGAGCCGTCGTCCATCCCAGCTCCTGGGCCTTGACGCAGTTGTTGTAGCTGTCATCTAACGTGACGGGTCAGCGGAGGCACATAAGCCATGACCGCAGGTAAAGTGTGTCTGTACTCACCCACAAAGTAACAGTCACCCCAATTTTCCACGCCCGCTTCGCTCATAGCCTTCACATACGCATCCTTGTGCGGCTTACAAACAAACGGCACAGACGAGTAGTCACAGTATGTGACACCTTCGAACTTATCCTCGATTCCTAGCAGACGTACGACTCTCTTGGCGTGATTGACGTAAGCATTGGTGAACAGCCAGAGTCTGACCTTGCTCCTGTCAATATCGTCGAGCAGCTTCTTCAGCTCAGGCCTCGGCTTGATGATGCCCTCTAACGGTAGGGCGTCGTCGACTTTAGAGTTGTACTCGAGCGGGTCGATCTCGTGGTGACGGACAAGACCCTCGATGGCAAGGCCGTATGTCTGGTAGTACTCACTATGAAGGCGTGTGGCTTCCTCTAGTGGTAGGTTGAGATGCTTCTGGAAGTACTTGTCTATCAGATCGGCCATGCGGTCATGGACCTTTGCGCCTGGTCCAATGTTAGTCTCGTATGTGAGAGCATCGTCGGTGGAACTTGCTTTTTGGGTATAGACAATTGTCTATGTCGCTGTGTATATTGTCAGAACGGACTTCATCTACAAAACCACCCCGTACTAAGACCTCACTCACAAAAAGAAGACTTTCTTTGGCGATGAAGCACCATTTGCCATAAGGTTTGGAGATGTTGACGCCATGTTCGTATCACGTTGAATTGGTAACGTGAGCTCCGAGTCCGACAAGTGTTGGGTGAGGTACGCTTTTCTACTGTCGTTACTATGACGGCTAGGAGCTCGAAGTGGACTATCACTGTTATAGCAGCCTTCTAGACATACGCCGTCTTCGGATCTTCGGCAGTAGGCAGGACTCGGAAAGATTCGCACCTTCAATTATAGCGAACAGAATTAACGCAGCAATTTAATGGAAAAGGGAAGGGGGAGGAAATGAAAGAAAGAAAGAAAAATTCAGGGCCAGGGAAAGTTGTCACTAAATTCAAGAATTCATCTAGAAGCAGTGAGTGGGCTCATCGCAGAGGCAAAATCAACGACATGGGTGAAGAAGCTGTGATGGCCGGTGTGACTCAGCAAGAACCCCTGTAACTAGGAAATAGTTCTGCAGAGTTAGATCAGCGCCACACAGATCCGCTCCTGAACCATCTCGCGACAACCCGCCATCCTCTCGTTGTAGGCGAGCAACACACCGCTGCTGTCTCTTCTTTGTCGCATTGTATACTAGCACGGGATTTTCGAGCTCAAGCTCCACGTTGCTAATAACCCTGGAAGCCCTGTGCATACCTGTACCGTGACGCTGAGGACGGAAAAGAGTTGGCAAGATCCCAATCTCCCGCGTCTCCTTGCCTGGTCACGATGGCACAAGGTCTGGCTGCAGCTCTGCAGTCGGTTCCGGCGCCGAGCATGGCACTTGGGCCCACGAGCTCTCTGACAGAGCATGAGAGACAACAGATTGAGGGATGCAAGAGGATCATTCGGTTTCAAGATGAGGTGTTGTCAGGGACGCACCCGAGGATCAAGGCGCCGGCGTATCGACTCGCCTCGATACAGAACAGCGAGCCTCAGAGTCCCGCGTCCACGTCTACCGCAGCTTCGTCTGGCCCCACCGTGTCAGTACCAAACGCCCCAAAGGGTCCAAAGGCGTGGACTGCCAAGGTCAACGGCTCCCAGGTCACAGACAACCATCGTTCTTTCAACACGAACGCGCAGCATACTGTGGCGTCCGCGACCAATCCAGCTCCTGTGCGTCTGCCAGGCTTCGAGCCACCGTCGAATCTCTCGAGTAGCATGTCCGGCGTTGCAACTGGCCCCAGGGCCAAGAATGCAGCAGCACGTCCCAGCGAAAATGCAGCGACTGCGCAATTCGACCCCGTACTGCTGACAAAGTCTGAGGACCTGATCAAAGCTGAGCTCCAGATTCAGAGGAAGCATCTCGAGCGCGCTTTGAATGAGCAGGTCCAGCAGCAACGTGTCGCAGCCAAAGCATCGCATAATGACGATGCGCTTGCTGATTTCGACCTTGCTGAGGTCCTGATGAAGGCCCTACAGCTGGTTCAATCATCTGCTCCTCTACAGACTGATGCAAATCTCACAGCTAACGCAAGTGGCGCGGATAGCGATTCCATTGGTGATGACAGCACCTTCTACTCTAGCAAACACGATACACCAGAGTCCCATCTCACGCACCGCATCCCCGACCCTGACGAGTCTGACGCAACGCAGCAGGCGCGCGAGGAATCTCACTACGAACCCCCGATGGTTATGGAAGCCAGCCCAGTGCCAGTCCAGCCGCCCGTGGTAGCCATGCCAGCCTCTGCAGCCCTGAGTGCCAATACCTCCGAAGCGCAGCAGCTTCACCATCCTCGCGTCTTCGAGCCGACTCTCGGCGGCCGCACGAGGCCAATTACACTTGATGGGAGGAGTCAGCCAACTGGCGGGATGGCCATGGCGCAAGAGGCAGCTAGCGTGCCCATGGAGATAACCTCGTCCCAGGACAGTGAAGAGGCAAACAGTTCGAGAGGCTCGGGATTGACTGATGGAAAGCAGTCAGGCTCTCAGGGTCGTCTGGAGTCTGCTACTGGTCAGCTCCTCGAGCAAGCCTTTGGCCGCCGCCGCTCTCCAATCCTCCGTGCACATAACCTATCCCCAGTGGCCCCTCAGCCTGCTCATGTCTCCCCACTCGCGCATGCCCGTCAGCCTCCAGCCCTCCCGCAAGATGCTCTACCCGCCCAAGCAACTCCCGCACAAGTTGCAGCGCTTAGAAATGACCGCTCTAATGGTTCCAGTCCTGAGAACTCGCCGCAGGGCAGGTCCAATAAGAAGAACAAAAAAGGCAAAAAGAGAAAGGCTGACCGCACGGTCGCGAACAGCGCGGCGGCGGCGGTGGCGGTGGTATCTCCGGCTATCAAGGCTGAGCCTCGTTCGCCATCTCCTCTGACAGCTCCACAGTATCACAGACCCGCCAAACGCGTGAGACAGGCACCGCGACCAGGGCAAGAGCAAGGTTTCGAAGAGCCACGCGTTGAGGAAGTTGTGGAGAGCCCTCATGCATCTAGCTATCCCAGGTACAGAAGCGGTAGGGGCTCTGCGTATGGTAGTCCGCTGGGGCCTCGCTCTCGCCAGGAGGGTCAAATTCTCACAATAACGGAACGGCCAAGATACGAGCAACAGTATCGCGAGGACCTTCACCCAGTCGAGCCGGTGCGGTATGTGCGGCGTGTCTCGCCTGGCGCACAACCTCATCCTTACGCAGCAGGTGAGGTGAGAACATTCCGATCAGTTTCCCGTGCGGGTGTAGACCGACCACTCGCATTTCAAGAAGCTCGAGATCCACCACGTACAATCGTGCGGCCCGCTACTGATCGTGATCGATCACGCTCGCCGATTCTCATCGACGAACGGCCGCAGCCTGTGATGGGCCCCCCGCAGATGCCTGCTTCGAGGGTGGTGGTTGATGAATTCGGTCGTGAGTACATTGACCCGTCTTCGAGACAGGAACCGGTCATCATTCGGCGCTCAGTTGCCCCTCGACCGGTGTACGAGGATAGGGACGACTACTATGACCCTAACAGGACTACGACAAGGGTCATTCGGCGCTCTGTCGCCCCCGCAAGTGCCTACGGTGAGCCTGAGATTATTTACGAGCGAGGGCCTCCCCTTCGTGCAGCTTCCACCCTGCCAGGGCCGAGCCGTTATGACGAGGAACTTGTCTACCGAAACCCTACCTCTCCAGCTGGGTACACCACCACACGGCGAATCATCACACGCTCAGAGTATGCGCCCGAGTACCGCTACTACCGGGAGCGTGACTACCCCCCCCAGTCTTCCAGTCAACCGAGCGCTGAATATTACGAGCTGCGGGCCACGCAAGAGCCTCGGCCACCGATGGGCGATCCGTCACGAGAATACATCGTGCGGTCCACTACTGTGCGGCCGGAGGTATCCGCGCGGCCGGAGGTGGTTCGGGTGTCGAGCGTACGACCAGAGCCCGTATCTGGTGATTATGGTCCATCAATCGTGCTAGATGAACGGCTGCCTCCGCCTCGCGCGTACAGTGTGCGCCCAATGGCTCCTCCTCCGCTTCCACAGCAACCGCAGTATGTGCGTCAGTGGCCTGAGTATGAGGCACGACCCGCTCATAGCGAGCAGGATGCTAGGGGTGAAGACGATGGGATGGCTTATATCGGTACCGTGTCAAGAGATGCCTACAGATGAAGGAAAGGGCTTAGCGAAGGGAGTTTCGACTCCTAAATTCCGCATCGAGCATTGGGATTTTTTGGCAAGAACATGAGAGTCTGTTGGTGCAAAGAGAACCGAGAACACAGTCGTGTCTAAGTACCCGATATCATTCTTAAGCTCGATGAACGAGCTTTGATCGTACGGTCGATGCAGCCTTTTGGAAGAATATATTAAAGCTTGCGCCTCCTCATTTTGATTACACTTCCTCAAGTCCAAATGAGTGGTACAATGTACAAGAGAGTATTTCAGTCTAGAGGGAGCAGGAGATACGCATGGAGAGAGCGGGCGCAGGCCTACAGGAACAGCAAATATCAATGTTACTTCTCTCCCAATTGATATCTTTTCTGTTGCATTGTAGACCCACGTAGATATTGCAGTGGTAGATGAAACGATCTGCACACAGTAAACTATTCTTTTGACGCCGTTACTCATGTCGCTCTCGAAAGGAAAGAAACTATACGCCTTTTCTCCTACCCCCCTTTCCGAACTTGTGATGATGGACTAGTTTTCACGATTCGATGCGGCTACCTCTCGAGGACCAACCATCGCACTACTTGGGCTGAGCTCAATCTACCTGCATCGTATCATCACCGTCGAAGGCTTGCCCCTGTGGCTCAACAGGCACACCTCTGCCACGACCCGCAATCAATTCCCGCCTTATCTCAGGTCCGATAGCCGAATGGCCGTGTGTGAGCAACAAGTCCAGCAAGGCCTGGAAGAAGGGAAAAGTTAGCACGCAACGAATAATCGGTATGGGCGCATTTATTTGTAAGAAGTGGAAAGAAAGAACACAGCCAAAAAAAAAAAAAAAAATAAAAAAAAATAAAAAAAAACAAAATAAGACGACCTACCTCTCGCTGGTCCTCGTTGATGTCATTTCGATATCTCTGCGCAAAGCTCAGCAGACACTGGTGCCACAGCACTGGCAGCTGTCGTCCGATCTTGTCCCACGACGGCCGGTCCATAGCCTCAGACTCCTTGACGGCAGCAGGGTCGACGGACCGGAAGCGCAGGAAGAAGAAGACCAAGGCATCGATAACCTGGTAGGGCAGCGCCAAGCCCTTGTCGAGCAAAGTCTTGATAAACACGTTTGTGCTACCTGCGGACTCGCCATTGGAGGCCTGCTGGGCAGCCAGGTCGCAGAGACCCTTCAGCCCGGCGGCAGAGTGCAGGACGGGAATCGAGACCCGCGCCATGACGGAGGAGACAATGTGGGCCTCGCGCAGTGTACAGGTGCCGGACTCGATGAGTGCGAACAAGACACCCTTGAAGAAGGCAGAGGGCTTGTACAAGCTCTTCTTGAGGGAGTTGTAGAGGTGCACGTTGAGCTTCTTGTTCTCGTAGATGTCGTCCCGGACCCGAGGCAGCACGACCATCTCAAGCCATCGCTGGACCACCGCAGGTTTCGAGGATGTGAAGATTCTGGTGACGGCGAAAATGGCATTGGGCGTCCAGTTGTCGGGCTGTGCGACTTCGATGATTCTCTCCCAGTCAGGTACTGTCGGCAGGATCTTGATGGGTTTCGGTAGGGGTCCGCTCTTCCATCTGCTGAGGATCATCCCGCACCTATCCAGATTGTCAGTCTGTCTCCTGTATGAGAAATTTTTTTTTGGGGGGGGGGGGAAGGGGAGGGGAGAAGAAGAAAAAAGAGGTATGGGTGCGACATACTTTGCATAGACCTCAATGACCTTCGGAGGCAGATCCTCCTCGGGGAACTCATCCATTCCGCCCATTTCTTGCCGTTGCCCTCCACTCGATTCAAACTGCTGGATTCTCTCCATAATCAGATCGGCCAAGTTGGTGCCTCCTTGTTGTTGTTGTTGTTGCCCTTCACCAGCGTCAGGTTTCCTGTCCCAGAAGCCATGATTCATTAATGGGTCCTCCTCCTCGTCGGCAGACCAAAACTTGTTGAATGTCGCCAGATCCTCGGGTGCTATGTCGGCCTCGTCCAGTTCGATGTCCTCCTCCTCATCGCCCCATGCCTCTTCATCTTCGTCGTCCACACGGCCAGCCTGCTCTTGCTCGCCTGGCGCAAATCTCGAGTCAATGTCGAACGCGCTCTTCTGTGGTTCTGCGGCGGCCTTGCCCTCCTCGTCCTCGTCTGCGAGCTCACGGCCGAGCTGCAGGATGGCTGCTGATTGCTTCGAATTGACGTAGTGTTCCTCATCCTTCTCTGATTTTGACTTGGATTTCTTTCCCGGATTGCCTGATCGCAGGATCCCGCTGCCACCGAGGATGTCAGCCTCGAGAGGGTTGTGGCGGCGGCCGTCCCGTGACGTGGAAGCAGTAGCTTTTGGCATGGTTTTTTGTGTGCGCATGCGCCCGTTGCAGTGGTGGAGGTGAGGTGTATCTCTGAGACTGTAGTCAAAAAGTATAGAGAGGGAGAAGAGTCGAGAGAAGCTGTTAAAGGGATTCGAGGAAAAGCTGCGGGTGAGTTTGCCCCAAAGTTTCACGACTTTTCTGTTGACTGACTAGTTCTTGCTGCTCGAAATAATTTAGGCCTGACTTATCGATAAGCCCCGCCCAATTGCTGAAATTTTGATTTCAGGTTCGCTAAGTACAGGCCGCTCTCCAAGAAAAGAGCCCCACCAATCACATGCTGAACCTACTGTAGAGAGGGCGCCTCAAAAAGTTATACATACAATAATAGCTGGAGGGTCTCTTTTCCATCGAGAAGCATATTATACACCTCAGTCCCAACCTATTCATCTTTGACCATCCACACTATCTTTTCTAATATCCTTTTCAGGTTTTCATAATGCCTTCGGAGCTTGAAGAGGTTTGTGTATTTTCATAAGCTGTTGAGCTTGTTGTACAGAGTGCCTGACGAAGAAACTTACAGCTTGTGGGCTTCATCGCTAGCCCAGACCCTCGAATCCGAGCGGTTGCCATCGAGCATTTGGTCCCGTATTCAGCATCACAACAGTCAATCTTCAAGATCAATGAATTGTTACCGGTTCGGAATCTCAAGGTCTTGGTACAGGACAGGCCAGTACGTGCTGCGCGATCCAACAACCTTTTGAAAGTCCAGGTACTAACGGGACGCCAGCAAATCGCTCAACATGCCTTGACCATACTTGTGAATCTGGCCGCAGATGCCCTAGTTCTTGAATATTTGGCATCGGATGACAGATTCCTCGCCGTCATATTCACCCGCATAGTGGTACGTTTTCTTCCAAGACATTACGAATGTTCCAAGACTGGGGTTGTGAGGTTGGCTGAAGACCATATTTTGTTTTGCAGAACCCATCTGAACCTAATGCGAATCTATTTGCCATGCTGCTAGCGAACCTGGCAAAATGGGACGGGCTCAAGAACATCCTGGATCGGAAACAGAAGGCACCAGAGTCTCTCGGGTCGGATGAGCTCGTGATGAACCAGCTCGTGGATCTCTTTGTCAAGGGCGCGGATAAATCCTACGACAAGGACGCTGACTACGACTATCTGGCGTATCTTTTTGCAGACCTGGCCAAGCATGCCGAGGTCAGACAGTACTTTGTCACGAGACAAGGCTACGACGACGTGATCCCATTGACCAAGCTGAAGGTCTTCACAGAGCACAAATCCGAGATCCGAAGAAAAGGAGTGGCGAGCGCCATCAAGAATGTCGCCTTTGATGTTGCGTCACACCCTTCCTTCTTCTCTGAAGACGAGATACACATCCTCCCATACATACTGTTGCCGATTATGGGGAGCGAAGACTACGACCCCGAGGATATGCTGGAGATGCTGCCAGAGCTGCAGCTCCTGCCTCCAGACAAGGAACGGGAGACCGACCCAACCATCATCCAAACTCATGTGGAGACGTTGATGATCTTCACAACGACTAGGAAAGGCCGCGATCATATGCGAAACATCAAGGTATATCCTGTGGTTCGAGAGACACATCTCCGTGTGAAAGATGAGGGTGTCCGAGTGGCCTGTGAGCGACTGGTGCAGGTGCTGATGTTGGATGATGAGGTTGAGGACGAAAATGGGCCACGTGTGGTTGAACTGGATGATGACGAGGAGGACGACGACGATGACAAGGTGGTCGAGGTTTGATACTGTCAAAACCGCACAGCAACCGAATCACGAAAGATGGACCTATCGTACAGTCTAGGTTGTCACTCTGGCCGTGGCATCTATACTAGCCGTGGCGACTGTGTTGCTTCCCCTTGGCGGCTTCGATTGCATTTATGGAATGCGAGGATGGTGAATGGTTCATTAATCACTCACCAATCACGGCTGTGCAGGTCCGGTTGGTCGAAGGCATCGTGTGTCCAGGCAAGCTTGCATCAGACAAGGGAGCACGAAAGTCTTACTTGACTGTGATTGGGTAGAGAGAGTCGTTGGTGATGGGGTTGATGCGGTCTGCTCTATCCCGTCCTGGGTCGTGTACGATTCCAATAGTAGGTGCAGATACAAACAATGGGACGTGGAGGGCCGGCCTCGCATCTCTCACTAAGAAGACACTGCATGTACGAAAGAGCTTTATAGAGGAATTCGCATCAAGTATGCCCTCGACCACCTCTCCTTGTCAATGTCACGTGAACTGGTGCACCTATGCAGAAGCTGAAGGCATATCGTTCGTTAACTCTTACTTCTCATATGGAAACTGAAGCCCTATCCTCTCAACCATTTCCGTCCTGAACCTCACCCAATATAAAGTAATGCCTGCCTCCCTTACATAAGCCAGCAAACGCCTTCACGGGGACCGGGACATCAATGACCCCCATTCAATCCATTCAACTCCTTCAACCCATTCGTCGTAGTCCCGTCATCCGCAACCAGCTTCCCAAATACTTGGTCAAACCTCTCGGCCGCATCTTTCACACAGTCATGCCCATAAATCATCTTCTGCACATCCGGGCTCGCCCACTTGTCCGGGATGGCACCCTTGCTCTCCCTGTGCTCCCTGAACTGGCGGTCCCTTTCCTCTCGCGCCTTGCCTTCGCCCAGATGCAGCTGTCGGCCCGAGTAGGCCGCCATATCGACCAGCGTGGTGGTCCGGTCCTTGCGCATGGCCTCGTAGGCCTTGAGCGCACGATTGATCGTCTGCGGCCTGGTGTCGGGCACGCGGCTCAACACCTCGGCAATGACGGCGCCGTCCTCGATGGCCATGGCGGCGCCCTGCGACAGATGAGGCAGCGTAGGATGGCATGCGTCGCCCAGAAGCGCCACGGACCCGACGCTCCACGTGGAGAGGGGGTTGTGCTGGCGGAGCTTCCACTCGACGACCTCGCCGTCCGGCACGAGATCCAGCATGCGGTGCACGAGCGGGCAGAACCCGGCATAGACGCGCATCATCTCGATCTTGGACCCCTTGGTGGTGTATGTGGCGCTCACGCCCTTGGCAAAGTTGACGTCGGGCTGGGCGGTCGAGATGTTGTAGATGGTCTTGTCGGCGACGGGGTACGCGATGATGTGGCGCCGCTCGCCGATCCAGCGCACCACGCAGTCGCTGTCCAGCAAGGCCGTCATCTCGGGATCGTGCGCCATGTCTTGACGCTTCAGCATGATCCGGTACGAGGCCTGCCCCGTGTCGGCCTCGCCAAAGTCCTCACCGATGTGGGTGAGCAGGGCGCTGCGGGTGAGAGATTTGATGCCGTCGGCCGCAAGGAGGACGTCTACCTCGACCTGGTAGGCCTCGCCGTCGTGTGGTTTCACTGTGAACTTGGGTCTCGGCGTAAAGGACTCGATGCTGACCACGGGGTTCCCGAGCTTGAAGGTTACAGCGGGCTCCTTCTTGCAGCCGTCGTACATGCCGCCGGCCAGGTCTGCCCGGTGACCTGTGCAGTGCGGATAGCCGTACTTGTCCTCGATGTCCGGCATATCGACGTGCGCCAGCTCCTCGTTGGTGCTGCCCTCTACAAAAGCCCCGAGATAATGATCATCATGTCAGCCCCCCAGCACCCAACCCCCACCCTTCCATGGTAATGTACACGACAGGAATCAGTCACCTTACTACTCACGTCTTATACTTGTCTCCTTCACATTGGTTGCCACAGCGTAGATCTCCTTCCAGCACCCTAACCTGTCAAGGATCCGCGCCATGTTTGGGGCCATCTGAATCCCCGCGCCCACGAAACCAAGGCCGGGCGCGTGTTCATAGACGGTGATTCTCTTGAATCCCTTCTTGGCCAGTGCGAGGGCACACCCCAGGCCGCCCATCCCTACGCTCGCGCCACCGACAGTCAGCCATACTTACTATGTACATGCCTCTGTACCATGTGGGACAGAATCTCACCCGCGCCAATGACAGCGATGTTGAGGTTGAACTGGTCACCCATCTTCTTTGAGTGCTCGCTACTTGGTACTTATATAGAAGTAGAAGCCAGGAAGAAGAAATGAAAAAGGGAAAGAAAAAAAAAACAGATGAATCTGTCAAAAAATTGATCTGGTACATAGAACAAGAAAGAAAGCAGAAGAAAAAAAAAGGCAAAGTAGGTAGAGATAGCCCAAATGACTTGTGGAGAGAAAGGAGGAAGTGACCCACCTCATACTTATTTGCCCAGTCAGCTCATGGCATTATTGCACAGTACAAGGTCTGTCGCGAATAGGCAGGTCACTATAAGATAAATGTTGGGAGCAAAGTCTAGGATACGGGCGCACACTGCACGCTGGGCGTCTCGCAGACTGCCGTCGTCGACGCTCTCTGTCGGGAAGATATTCGGCCCCTAAAATTCAACACCGATAGTGAGAACACCGATTTTGCCGAGACGAGTGCGGAGAGAGGGGGGGGGGGAAGGCAGATGACCCGTAGGCGTGCAAAGTACGGCATCAAGATATTCCCTAGATGCCTGCGAGGTTTAACTCTTGACAAACTCGCGCGTGCATCTTCTCGAAGCGAATAGCCAGCAACACAACCCCCAAGGAATGGCCGCCAAGACAGGGCAGCTCAAAGCAGGCCCCGGCCAGGCGTACAGCCTCATGGGCGTGCCGACCTCCCCCCAGGCCAAGCCTAGGGCCTTTTACATGGAAAACCGGCAGATCATGATTTGTGTATTGACGTGCCAACGTTGTGTGTAAGTCGTTGCACAGGTTGAGCGTGATGATCACAAGCGAGGCTGTTCAACATTTTCTAGCATACCAAGTCGCGACAATCGAGAATCAGGAAAGACAAAGGAACACCCACGAAAAAAAGAGAAGAAAAAAAACACGAAGAAAAAAAGAAAGAGGGGGCCACATGCCTTTCTTGTGTGCTCTTGTATCGTGTTGGTACATTCGACGGAGTGACGATGTCACATTGACCGTCGAAAAAAAAACACGTTGCAGTACATAGATCAAGATGAGGACTAAGTCGCAGCGAGATCTGATGCAACATGGCCTTGGAAGTTCCATCGTTGATGGTCTGGGCGTGGACCCAAGATCTGCAGCGGGCCCAAAGGGACAACGGCCCAGCACGTTCCTTTTTATTTCGTTTTAATACTTTAATGTTATTTTACTTTTACTTTATTTTTATTTTCTTTCTTGTTTGTTAACGGGACAAGGGAGGGTGAGAAAGAGCGACAAATGACGGATTAAGTAAGGGATGCAAATACTTCAAGAGGCTTTGACAGCGGCACGGCGCGACGCCTCATCACTTTTTTTCCTTTGTCCTCGGTCCATCCCGTTCTCTCCTCAGCTTTTTTTTCTCTGACCCCTTTGTCTCACTTGAAACGATCAAAGAATGTTTACTCCTTGTTGGGCTGATGAAGACTTGCCGAGTGGGGGATGGCCTCGATGGGTCGATGACAGGTAATACGGCACATATGTATTACATGCATAGATAGGGAGTACCATGGTATGAACTCTATGCATGGTACATGAACTCGCTTGTCACAGGCTGGATGTGACAAGAGGCAAAGCAGTGGTTCAGAGATCTGGGTTCAGCGTGCCAGGGTCTCAGAACCACGATGCCAGGATTCCAGGGCCTCCCTGCGGCTTGACGTCAAGGCCAATCATCGCTTGAGGGAGCCAGCTGGGACAGGCGCCAGAGGCCCTGGAACTGGGGGGCCCTGCTGCGGGGGCGCCACCCACCACACAGATTCCCCCCTTGACGGCCCTGCAGCCGCCGACGTCACATAGATTGCGGTGAGCTGTGAGCCAATCGTCAAATTTGGGCAGGCGCGAGGCTAAGAGTTCGTGCTTCCCTGTTTCACCTGCGCTTGTGCTGCACAATTACTATGATACAGCGCCATGATAGTGCAAGTCCAAGATATCGTGCAGGCAAAACCGTGCCAGCCCAATTTGCCCACCCCGAACTCTTTCTTGCTTGGCCTCTCACCCCAGATCCGTCCCCAGACGATATCCAAAGGGGAAAAAACAAACAACCAAAACCTAGAAGCATTCTTCCTGTTCATTAAACGAATTCCTCTCTCGGAACCCATCCCCCCTCTTCCCAAAGAAAACAAAGGAACCCCCCCCCCTCCCCCCGATTGTTCTGTGACATCTATTCCTGTCAGGTTGAAACCGCCCCAAAGACAAGACAAGACTACAATCGAAACCTCACAAAATCAGCCACCCCGACCGTCTCCACGGTGGTCAGCATCATTTCTTTGTCTGATCACAGGATCAATAACAATTGAAGGGGCCGATCTTCATCAACTCGGCACCGGTGACGATGTTCCTCCTCGCCTAATCCGATCCGACCGACCACCCCCTTACTAGGCCACCTCAAACCCACCACCACCAAAATCTGGTCGAGACACAACCTCGACTGCTTTTCACTGCAGCTAGCAGCCCCCAACCAACTATCACTCGTCTTCCCGAGACTTTTTAGACGCGCCTACTCGACCTAGAATACCACACATACCCTCCGCCCGACTGCGCACAAACCCAGAAACAGGAAGGGTTCACGCCCTCTCCGTCTCGTCCAAGATGTCTAACAGCACCGACACCGGAGCTGGCTCTGCCCAGGCCTACTCCGGCTATGGCTTGGAGTCCTTTCTCGCGTCCCTCGCCGTCTCCGTTGCTGTGGCCGGCGTCCAGATAGGCCTGTTCATCCTCCTCAGGAACAAGCTTGCGAGGATATACAAACCAAAAACCTTTCTGGTCCCAGAACGAGAGAGAACCGATCCCCCGCCCGCATCGCCATGGGCACTCATCACCGGCCTTATGAAGGTACCCGACCGGGAGATCATCAAGAAATGCGGCCTAGACGCGTATTTCTTCCTGCGATATCTGAAGACGCTTCTCGTCATCTTCATACCTCTGGCATGCGTCATCCTGCCCATTCTCCTCCCGATCAATTTCGTCGGGGGCAGAGGCTCCAATCTCTGGACCAACACCACAACAAGCGACGATTCTGTGGTCGGCCTGAGCGTACTCGCATGGGGCAATGTCAGAACCGAGAACTACGATCGCTACTGGGCACACCTCATCCTCGCCCTCACCGTCATCATATGGGTCTGCTACGTCGTCTTCGCAGAGATGAGGGTATTCGTGCGGGTGCGCCAGGACTGGCTCACCAGCGCTGAGCACCGGCTCAGAGCCTCAGCCAACACCGTCCTGGTCTCCTCGATCCCCAGAAAATGGCTGAATGAAGAGGCGTTGCGGGGACTGTTTGACGTGTTTCCCGGAGGTATTAAGAACATCTGGCTCACGCAAGACTTTACCCCGCTGCTCGACAAGATCAAGAAGAGGAATAAGATCCACAAACAACTAGAATCTGCCGAGAGCGATTTGATTCGGGATTGCAAGAAGCGGCAGCTGGCGCAGCGTGAAAAGGACGAGAAGGAGGCTCGCAAGCAGCAGCGCACCAAGAAACCGACCAAGAAGGAGAGGCTGCAGAGGCAGAAAGACGAAGACCAGGAAGCCCGGCGCAGGGCCCAGGTCGAGGATGGGCTTACCATGGGTGAGAATGGCGAGGAGGTTGCAGAGGCACAGGCGGCCGAGAATGCCATTGCTCACCCCGAGGAGCAACCTCGTGGCCAGTTGGACCAGTTCAACCCCCTCAACGCTGTTGGCAAGGTTTTCAAGACCGGCGCCAACGTGGTCGAGCGGGCTGGGCTTGGGGTCAGGGGTGGCTTGTCCACCATGACCCAGGGCATTGACAGTCAGCTGGAGAGAAGCGGTGGTTTTGTTCCGACCACTGGGCGTCCCTCGATGAGTGCCTCCGAGCGCCGGGTTGGGCCCATCCATGAGACCACTTCAGGTGCCAACGGAGACAGGCCGAAAGTGTCCTTTGCCTCGGAGTACACTCGAGGGCCATCGGAGTACAACGCGTCAAAGAGTTCCGATCAGCAGGAGCTGACCAACCACCACCACATCAACACAACGCGCAATATCGATAACATCGACGACATGTACGTCAAGGAGTCTACAAAATGGTATCAGTTCTGGAAGCCTCCGTCTGGAGGATATACCTCGCCCGTTCCTCAGGGAGCCAAGTACGAGAAAAATCCATTCGACGAGGAGAAATCTTTATGGACAAAAATCAAGCACCACATACCATTCGTGGGTGACGACGAGGAGCCTGTTGAGTATCCTCAGTATGTCAATCCTGGGCAGACTGAGGTGTACCAGGAGCAGCCTGCTGCTGAGTGGGAAAAATGGATCAAACCCAAGGACCGACCACACCACCGCCTTCCTTTCTTCGAATTCACCCCTTCCTGGCTTCCTGGCCTACCCTTCATCCACAAGAAGGTCGACACGATTTACTGGTGCCGGCAGGAACTGGCTCGACTGAATGTTGAGATTGAGGAGGATCAGAAGAACCCAGAACGTTTCCCCAAGATGACGTCTGCATTTATTCAATTCAACAACCAGTCGGCAGCGCACATGGCCTGTCAGAGTCTCATCCATCATGTACCCAAACACATGGCTCCTCGGGTGGTGGAAATCAGCCCAGAAGACGTTATATGGGATAACATGGCAATGGTTCGTTTATCTCTTCCGTACACCTATAGCCCTTCTTTTGGACTGTTGAATCAATACTGATCAATCTCGCAGAGCTGGTGGATGCAATGGAGCCGAGTTATACTAGCCTGTGGCTTTGTCTTTGGAATGGTCGTTCTCTGGGGTTTTCCTGTGGCGTTCTCGGCGTCTCTCTCTGAAATCGACTCCCTGATACAGAAATACTCATGGCTCGGGTTTCTGAAAGAGAATGCGTCCGTCTACAAATTTGTCAAGTTGGCCGCGGCTGTCTTGCCTCAAGCATTCCTCGCCCTCATCCTGGCCTTGGTCCCGATTGTTTTGGGCATGATCGCCGAGTTCCAGGGTGTGAAAACGGGAGCTTCCAGATCAGAATGGGTCCAGATCTACTACTTCTTCTGTAAGTGATGGCGTGTGCCTTTGCATTCTTTGCTATTATCCCATGACTAACCCCCCTTGGCAGTCCTATTTGTTGAGGTCTTCTTGGTCGTCTCCATCACCTCTGGCGCGCTTCAGACTATCGCGAACATTGCACAAGACATCGAAGGCCTTCCGACCCTCTTGGCTGAAAACCTCCCTGATGCTTCGAACTACTTCTTCTCTTACCTTCTGCTTCAGGGCGCATCCGTGAGCTCCGGAACCCTGTTGCAGGTCTCATCTTTGGTATGTTGCGGCTCTTCTGAGCGACCTCTCTCCGTACCCCGCGCTCATCTGAGGGAAATGGGCGAGACGACTTGCTAATCAGACGCAGGCCATGTGGTATGTGCTGTCAAGGGTCCTCGACAGTACTGCAAGAGCGAAGTTCATTCGCCAAACCTCACTTCCTAAGGTTAAATGGGGCTCGTTCTTTCCGGTCTACACAAATTTCGCCTGCATAGCTCTCGTATTCTCCGTCATCGCCCCGATCATGAGCATCTTCGCCATCATCAACTTCAGCCTCCTCTGGTGTGCACACCGATACAACATGCTCTATGTGACACGGTTCAAGACAGACACGGGGGGCAAGCTGTATCCCAGGGCCCTGAACCAGATGTTCACAGGACTTTACGTCATGGAGCTGTGCCTGATCGGACTTTTCTTTCTGGTCCAGGCGGACGATGGGACGTACCTCTGCTACAAACAGGGGATCATCATGATTGTGGCGATGATTCTCACAGCCCTGTATCAGATCATGCTGAACAGGGAATTTGGTCCGCTTCTGAGCTATTTACCAATCACTTTCGAGGACGAGGCTGTTATTCGGGACGTTGCCTTCGAGGTGGAACGCCAGATCAAGGAGGTAGAACGCGAAGAGGAGCGGCTCCAGACCGAAAAGGAAGAGTTGAAAGACCAAGGTCTCTATCACGGCGATATCAGACGGGAATTCGAAAGCAGACAAGGCGAGCTGGCACGCAAGAAGATCAAGCTGGAGAGCCAACTCCGTGACGATGACGACGAGTCGTCTGCCGAAGAGAAGGCGGGGGGGGACGCGAGCAGGCCGCACAGCGCTACAAGCAACGATGACGACCAGTACGAGCTGGATGATCTTGACAAACAAGAGAAGCAGAGCTCGGCCAAGAAACACCACAAGAAATCATCCTCAGGCGGTATGAGTATCATCAAGCATTCCAAGACTTGGGTTGCAGGCACCGGCAATGCCGTCCTGGATAGTACCTACGGCAGTGCCGAGCGCAAAGTCAAGCAGATGGCACAAAAGCGCCACAAGAAGTTTGTGCGTGACCTGGAGAACCAGCGAGCGATAGGCGATGCCCTGTTCGGCGACTACGCCGACGAGATTGAGGACCTGAACCCTGCCGACCGCGACGAGAAGATCCGCAAGGCGTTTACGCACTCGGCCCTGCGGGCTCGGAGGCCTGTGGTCTGGATTCCGCGCGACGACATTGGCGTGTCGGACGACGAGGTCCGGCGCACAAACGATTATAGTAATCACATCCGCATTAGCAACGAGGGCACCGCGTTGGACTCCAAAGTTCGCGTGCTGTATGGACAGGCACCACCGGACTTCTCGGAAGAGGACATCATCCAGCTTTGATTTTCATGCTACTACTCGTCAGCATTGTTCCCCCCTAACCCCTATCCAAGTACCAAAATCGGCGTTGGCATTTCATATACCCTTTCAGAAAAAAATACAGAGGGGGTCGGTGGGTCTGGAGTTTTTTTTTTTTCCCCTCCTTTTTTATGGTTCCCCCGACAGGTGCGGAGAGCATGGGGGGAGGAAGAGTATGAAATTGCATAGCATCATGGAGTTTAGCGTAGATAGTATTCTAGAAACATCGATAAATACTTTATTTCATATTTCATATTTCACCCCACTTCTCTCGCCCCCTATTCGTTTACCAAAGTGACAATTAATGTCCTACATAGAGGAGGTGGTGTATGGGACTACGATCATTATAAAGTCGAATCCCAACCACCCAGCCAGTGAGGGCTCCACATGAATGCAACAGGCAAATCAATCTGAACGAACGTCCGTCATGTAGCGTAGAACGACTATTTTTCAATCTCAACATAAAAGGCGATAGAAAGTATGAAAAAGAGGTCCCAAAGTATCCATCAATTGGTGATCCGAAGGCGTGAAACAATCCGCCATTTCGTACTCCGCCGCATCCTAGACGCATAATGAGCCATTTGCCTTCCTGTCCATAAACGCCATGAAAAGTATGCAAATCCGTGTGGTGCATAAGATCTGGTCCGCAGACTCTGTCCGACCACCATTCCTAATCTCTCCCACATCGGGTTCGCGGGTATCGAATAGTGCTTCTCCGTCGAAAAAAAAAAGAAAAAGAAAAGAAAAAACCCCTCCTCCGGGCGATGTTGTCCCGTGGAGCATGCCTAATGTGATGGTTCACCCCTCCTCTTCTGCACTCTCCTCAGTGGCCTCAGTTCCTACTGCTGCAGCTTCAGATGAGGAGGTCCAGACAGCAACAGCAGCACAGCGCGGCCATCAAGCCCTCAATCATTCCCACACCAGCACCGTTGCCGCGTCCGTCCTGATAGTAGCCTCCCTGCGGACCATATGGGCCCTGCTGGTAGTAGCCGCCCTGTTGAGGACCGTATGGGCCCTGTTGATACGGACCCTGCGGCGGGTAAGGGCCCTGCTGATAGTTGGGACCTTGTTGGGGGCCGTAGTAGCCCATATTGGGCTGCTGCTGGTAGTATCCGGGGTTTCCGCCCTCGGGTGGGGAGCCCGCGCCGCCGCCGTACTGGCCCTGCGGGGGATACTGGTCCTGGGGCGGATACTGCTGGTTGTTGTAGGTCGGCTTGGGGGCCTGGGGGCCACCAGCGTAGTAGGACGGCGGTGCGTCGGTAGGTTTGCCGGACATGGTTGGCGAGTTGAAAGGGAGAACAAGCAGCGCGGAGTGGTTGTCGGGGTTTGACGAGACTGTGGATGCGCCGGGGAGTGGATGTGACGACTTGTTGAGGATGATATGGAGATAGTCGACGATGGTCGTGAGCAAGACCTCGCACGAGAGCTTGGTCTATTGGGAGATGGTGTGGATGAAATGTGTTAAAGGGAACTAATTCGACGGCCTGCGAACAGCGCGAGGGGCGATGTAGTGTGGTGGCGTTTGCGTGGCCGGCGTAATTAAGTAAGTGAGCAAGAGTCCTGGGTGTGTGGACTCGACCTAGTTAGCGGCCCCTTTGTGGAGGGAAAAGGTGACAAGTCAAATTAAAGCGACTGAGCCAGCCTGGGAGATTTGAAAGGGCGAGATGCGTGTTGATCGGAGGAAAAAAGAGAAGAAGAAAAAAAAAGGAGAGAGGAGAAGACGAAGGGAAAGAAAGAAAAAGCAGAAAAAAGAAACGAAGCGGGAAGTCGTGCCTCAAACACGAATGCGTCTCAACTCATCTCCCTTGTCGAAGCCTCCTTGCGACGGGAGCGACGGAAGGCGAAAAACATACGAATCGATACAGTGCAGTGGGAAGGAGCACAGCCACGTTCGGACAAGGTGCCGGGGTCGATCAGGGCTGGCTGTCGAAGGCTCCACCGGTTCATGTAAGCGCTTTAAAGAGAGGTTCACTTATTATTCCCGGACTACTACCGGCATTCAAGAGACACAAGCACTCAATTTCCTACATGTCTGTCTTCTACTACCGGATGCCTCTTCATAGTCCTTCGTACCTAGCCTCCCATTCGCTGATGATCTTTGTCTTGCCCCTCCAGTCCTTGCCTACGGAATATCCAGCATCCACCGATATCTTCTGTCTCCGGCCAGAGGGAGGGAGGCAAGGGTCGATCGTCATCTCCGATGGCTGCTTGCCAAGAATTGTCCACATCCGCCTCTCCTCCTGGTAACTGGCTTGGGCGTCCACGGAGTCTGCATATCTCTCCGCCGCCCTTTCTGCCTTGATTCGGCGAAGCAGTGCTTGACCGGCCCTCTTGTGCTGGACTGGGTCGACAGCCGAGTGGAGGATAGCTTCTTCCGCCTCGTATCGTATCTCCTCTTCCTCCCCGCTGTCTGCCTGATCTTGCGAGCTGTCGTCCGGGTGCTCGTCCTCCTCCTCTGAGCTGCTTCCTGCTGCCGGTGAATCGGACGATATCGAGCTCTCGCCTGAAGACAAGGCTATGCTCTCCATGTAGCGTCGGATCCGGCCAACTCCCTGCTGTTCCCCGACGCCATGCTCATCTTCGACAGCATCGTGAGAAAGAGGCACCCTCTCGTCATCGTCATCATCCGGCCTCGGCGGGTCCTCGTAGACAGCTAGCCCGAGCCGCTTCACACATCTTGTCAGGGGTGGCTTCTGCGTGGCAAGTCCCAGTGACAGGACTGCGGCCTGGACGTCTTTCTTCTTGACAAAATTTCTGACTTCTGGCCTGTATCCGCGCTCCGATCGTATGCGGGAAGCTGCCATGTAGAGTGTTGCCGAGACCAACCGCTTGGTCAGCGTGAAGACAAGTGAATAAAAATCCTCCAGGGCCGTTCGCCAGAGAGACGGGAGATTCCCGTCCACAGATTGCCAGTTTCCCTCCTCTGTGGGCGCGTTCATGAAGAAGCGCTCCGACAGTGCGAGCCACTCAGAAACCCTGAGAACACTTGCCACCTTGGAGATATCATCCGTCTCCCTCTCATTGTCTGCAACATTGAGGTGGCTTCCTTGATATATGAGCCACCCTTGGCCATGCTCGCGCTCCTCAGAGGCATCCTCCGAGTTTCCTTGCCGCTTGGCGATCTTGTCTGCTACCTCTTCCAGGGCCTTACAGCATTCATGGCTTAACTCGAGAGCGGCAGGGAAGTCTGCCAGCTCTAGGGGCTCAAGCTCGTTCTGCTGCCGCCGGGCGGCGAGACCTTTTTGGAGCAGCCTCATGTACTGTCTGACCTCCATCTCGCCCTTGCTTCGGATTCGTCGAGCGATCCCAGCTGCATCATCTCGACCAAGACGGCCGAGGGATTCGAAGAACCGCTCCTTTTCCATCGGTGTCCAGGTCGTCATGCCTATTTGCGATGCTGGTAGGGCCACCCTTTTGTCAAACTGTTCGCGGTCCCTGGAAACATACTGAAGGGCTGCATGCTTAATGTCCTCGTTCAACAAGTCCAAATACTCGTGAATATGTGATCCTTTGGCCTTCTTCATCGGTCGGATATCATCTGTGAGCCCCATTTGTGATGTAGAGTCCGGTTCTTCGGATAATGATTTTCTCTTGCGAGATTTTCTGCCCCTTCCCGCAAGCCCATCTCCGCTTGACATCTGTTCCTCCTTCGCTTGGGTCCCTGCTGATGCGTTGCTGTCTGTGTCGTCCGGAGAGTAGTCGCTGGTTCCGGTGGAGGCCTGGCCCGATGGCGGCGCCTGTTGCTTGGACAGATTGCCGCCATCTTCAGAGTCTTGATCAGACCCTGCCATCGACACCTCATCAACATCTTCGATGGACTCGACGACCTGGCGACCATGGTCGCTCACATGGCCGTCAGAGGAGGAGGAGGGCATTTTGCGCGCGTGATATCGCAGATGACTTGCATGTGGAAATCAATGAGCTCGGCGGCAACTGAGGTTTACGACTCTCGTATTGCCATCACTCAACGGACGACCCCGCTCACCCTGTTGTCGCTGCTATTGATCTTGACATCTGCCCGACATACTATGTTTGAGAGTCGTGAACGAAGAAGCAACAGTCAGTCAGAGAAAGGTTTGGTGTACAGGGATCTTTTGGGGGAGCGCAGGGGTGAAAATTTAGTGGCACCCACAGTACCCCAGCGCCGCTATTACAGGGCACTTCAGCATGTTCAGGGAGGGTTCCCGCTGTGGAGCTACAGGCTGTGGCGCGACCCGGGGGAAGAGGAGCTCTTTCGGCACCCCGCGCCAACTCTCCCTTCAACGTCAACCAACACACAAGGCTGAGAGCATCGACATGCTACAGCCAGTCTTGAGATGCTTGAGGCCCGCTTCTCGAGCAGCCTGGGGCTCGGGCCCACGGAGGATACCTCAAGGGTCTCTGCAGGGCCTCTGGCGGAGCCCCGGGCCTCCTTTTTGCTGCCTGAGAGGCTTTGCGACCCAGTCCTCACTACAACCAGTTCAACTGCGAGACTACCAGCGAGAATGTATCCAGTCCGTTGTGTCTGCGATAAAGAACGGGCACAAGAGGGTTGGCATCTCACTGGCTACGGGAGGTGGTAAAACTGTGAGTCTCTCTTCCGGCAATTTTCACTGTTTCATTCACTCGTCGGCATTTTTCTGGACTCAACTCACACAAAAGGATCTAAAAGGTCATCTTTACGCATCTCATATCACACATTGACCCTCCTGCCAAAAGGGCAACTCAGACTCTGATATTGGCTCATCGTCGGGAATTGGTAGAGCAGGCAGCAAGACACTGCACCAATACATATCCCGACAAGACAGTCGAGATAGACATGGCCAATGCCAAAGCCAGCGGCCTCGCAGACATCACCGTTGCTAGCGTCGCAAGCCTCCAGAAGGACGAGAGGCTCCAGAAGTACAACCGAGACAACTTCAAGCTCATCCTCGTCGACGAGGCTCATCATATCGTCGCGCCCGGCTATATGAAGGTCCTCAGACATTTTGGGCTCGACAAGAAGAGCGCCGACACCCCGAACTTAGTGGGTGTGTCAGCAACGTTTTCAAGATTCGACGGCGTCAAACTCGGCGCGGCCATCGACGAGATCGTCTATCATAAAGACTATGTCGACATGATTGATGAGAAATGGCTCTCTGGCGTCATCTTCACTACCGTGAAATCCACGGCAGACATCACGCAGGTCAAAAAGATGCAGGGCGGGGGCGACTTCATAGCCTCGGAGCTGTCCAAGGCGGTCAACACAGAGCAGGTCAACGATGTGACGGTGCGCTCGTGGCTGGCCAAGGCTCCCGAGAGGAAGTCTACATTGGTGTTTTGCGTGGATCTGAGTCACGTCGCAGGTCTCACGGCCAAGTTCCGGCACTACGGCCTTGACGCTCGGTTCGTCACTGGGGATACACACAAGATCGAGAGAGGCGAGATTCTAGATGCTTTCAAGCGCGGCGATTTCCCTGTCCTGCTGAACTGCGGTGTCTTCACCGAGGGCACCGACATCCCTAACATCGACTGCGTTGTTCTTGCTCGACCTACGCGCTCTCGAAATCTTCTCGTCCAGATGATTGGTCGAGGCATGAGGTTGCACAAGGGGAAGAAGGACTGCCACATCATCGACATGGTCTCGAGCCTCGAGACCGGGATCGTGACTGTCCCGACGCTGTTTGGCCTCGACCCGGGCGAGTTAATCAACAACGCCACCGTGGACGATATGAAGAGCACTCGAGAACGCCGAGAGGCCGAGGACACCCGTCAGAAGCAGGCTTACGATGGCGAAGCTCTCCCGATCCCACAAGGCCTGCCTCAAAAGGTCACCTTCACAGAATACGACTCCGTCTTCGACCTCATCTCGGACACCTCAGGCGAGAGACACATCTACACCCTCAGCAACAACTCGTGGGTCCAGGTCAGCCCCAATAAGTACATCCTGTCTAGCGATTCTGGTTCATACTTGCGGCTGGAGAAGGACAGCACTGGGGACGCAGGCTCGGCCTTCTGGCGCGTCATTGTGATGCGAAGGCTGTCGGCCAGTGTGAAATCCAAGGCGCCGTATGCCACGCCCAAGGAGCTCCTCAAGGCAACGACCTTTGCCGACGCCGTCCATGGCGCAGACAAGTACGCCGGCGACCATTTCCCGCACTTCATCATCTCGCGACGAATGCCGTGGCGGAACGCACCGCCTACGGACGGGCAGCTCAAATTCCTGAACAAGGTGCGGCCCGCGGACGACCCGCTCACGGCTGCTGATATCACCAAGGGCAAGGCTGCGGATATGATCACCAAGATTAAGCATGGTGCCCGAGGGCGCTTCTCGGACCTGCAGGCCACCAAGAGGAAGCAGGTCAGGCAACAGACCGTGTGTGAACAGGAAGAACAGAGGAAACAAAGGGAGAAGGTCCGCGTTGGTCCGCTTGAGAGGTGAATGGGTGGACGACTTTGTTGTTCTTGGGGCATCATGACGAAATTGATCTCTGCCAAGCCATGGCACCATTTGCGATGCATACCTTCCATCCCCCCCTCCCCCCGGCTCCACCAACTGATCGTTACCGCCTCTCATCGGCGGCGGCAGGACCTCACTCCGCTCAGTTGCAATTATAAAAGCAAAGCAGACACTTGATCAGAAGAAGGAAAAAGAAGAAAATGGCGATGAATGTGGCAACTCACCAGCCAGGTCTTCACCAGGCCCCCACTGTACCTTACAATCTCTCATTCATATCCCTCAACCTCGGCCGCGGCGCAACTTCGCATTCGTCAGTCAATACCGACGGCCTTACTATGAGGCGGAACTCAGCCGGAGGATCAACAAACTCGCGGAGCCCCTTTTCGACTCCTCCTCAGCCTGATGATCCCTTCCCCCGACCCAGCCGACAGTGTTGGCGGAGAGGAGGTTGGGGGCAGGGGGGGGGGTAGGAGAGGTGGTTGAGCTAGGTGAGGGGGCGATGAGGAACACGAGGCTGAAGGTGAAGACAGCTCTGATGGCTTTTATTTTGGGGGGGGGGGCGGCGGGGGGCGGCAGAGATGTCTAACAAGAGAGGCATCGGCTCTGTTAGAGATGCAATTAAAAGGTCGGCCTGTCTTGTTCGCTCTTGGAGCACTCAATATGTTTGCTTGGCGATGCGATGGATAGATGAAGTCTCTTTCCTCTTTCTTCTTCCCCCATGACCTTCTTGGGCTCGGGCTCAGACGAAGAACCAAGTCAGCATCTTTGGTGAGGGCCTGATGGGATTGCAGCCACCACCAGGTGGGATTCTCGGCAGGATGATCGATTCTAAAATCGAGCATGCCGCTTATCAAAGCCGATCAGCCCTGATCATTGTGTCTACAAAGTACTTAAGTACTCATGCTTGTTTTACACAGGTAAAAAGCTAGAAGCAGTTGCTTGCTTGAGCATGCATGCATGCTTATCTTGTCATTTTGTCTCTAGGAGGTTGAAAAAATCCTGGCACTATGCTGAGGATTGTCTATCAGGACTCTCGAGACCGGTGATCCTCACGGTGTTTCATTCCTTGGAGCGTGAGCTTTGTCATCCTCTAGACATCATCATCTCCGTTTACTCTGAAAACGATTAAATAAAATAATAATAAAAAAAGAAGGGAAAAAAGAAAAAAAAACCCGCCAAACCAAAGCGCACGAATCGACAAGTGGTGCCCCCAATGTAAGAACTAGGGTCTGACTACTCCCATGCTCTTGTTTATGTATTCTTAGTGCCATTCCTCTGACCTTGTCTGTCATCAATACCTACATCTCACCACAACCGGGCCCCAGACCAGGCCAGCACGTGAAGCCGTGACCCAGACCAACATGGCAGCCAACCGGACCGCCCTTTGCGGTTAGGAGGTGAGATCTGAGGCTCAGACTTGGTCAAAAACTTGCGCGTGGTGAGAAATAAAACACGAAAAGAAAAATAAAGAAAAAAGAACGTCATCCGGTACTGCACTGGATTCTTTTTTCCCTTTCTTTGTCCTTGATTCCTGAAACAGGGTGGGTGAGATGCGAGCACCTCACCTCGGTAGTACAATAAGTTACACGACCGACCCAGCACGAATTAGAATTTTTCCGACGGATGGAATGGCTCGAGTAACACAACCTTCCCCTTCGGCTCGCACCAGGAGAAGGAGGAGGAAGAAAGGAAAAAGAGGGGGGGGGAGGAAGAGAAAAGAGGTTGAAGATTTCAAGGGTAGGGGCCATCACACGTTGGCGGCCAAGAATGTTTCAGGACACACAAGAAAAGGCGGGTGAACCCCCTGGGCCCTTTGCGTGACCATCATCTCTTGTTTCTCTCATTCTCTCTCTCTCTCTGTCTCTCTCCTCTCCGGGCTCGGGCACAAATCCACCCCTCCATGAGAGAGCTTGGAGTTTCACGCTGGCCGTCAGGACGGTTTCGATCCGCTCGGCACTGTACACACGTGCGTGCACCGTCTCCTCATTCGCCCGCATCTTTGGCCGGATGGGCTTGACCGAGAAGGGAGGGGATGGAAATGGCACGGCATGAACTCGGGGTTTTTCTCGTCTTTTTCTTGTTTCTTGATTCTTTTTCTCTCTCTTTCAGTTCACGACACCCTTTTCTTTTTGTTGGTGAGACACGAGACAGCTTCTTCCATTCCGGCGAGGTGTCACGGGTCATCTTGTCATTGTGAACTTCTTCTGTGACCTGTACGCAGTTGACATACATATTACTAATACTATGTACATACTGCGTAGTCGGGAGGTCCTCCTATAATGCAATTCCGATATGGACATCCGCTAAAAGACCATGGATTACACGATGGTAACAGCTGCGGCTTGATGGCTGAGTAGCTTTGTGTATCCCAGAAGATACCACGCCATACAGAGAGAGGCAGAGAGTGACCGCTGTTGTTAGATTAGTGAATTTCTTCTGATGAGAGACTGGCTTCTATTCTGCATGTTTCACAATCGATTTCTATCCGGGTTCCTTTCCATGAACCAGCACAGCCACGCGCGCACACACACACACACACACACAGTCAGCTTCAGACGTAGATTGGGTGAGCAATGCATTATACATGGAAGATCAGATATCAGCCAAAGGGCGCTAATATACCATCAGACATGAAGGACAACGCTGATGCTATTGAGTGGTCTGCTACACAGGACATGCAGAAAAGAAGGGTCCAAGGGGCCCCTGCAGGGGGGCTTCGCTCGTGGGCTAATCCTTAAGACCTGCGAATGCGACAGGCCCGGAGGGCAACAGAGCCGCAATACACATGTATGCAAGACGGGCTGCTTGATTATGCACCTCGGCATATGTGTGCTCAAGTTATGAATCTATCACAGGTGTTAGGAAGAGAGGGTCTCCCCTTACATACAAGTACTATAGGTAAGTAAATCTGCAGCTGAGCCGCAGGTGCATGCGCCCCTGTGGTGTGTCGTACGACCCATGCGCGGCAGCCCTTTTTTTTCTTCTTTTTTTTCTTCTTCTTCCTCGTGTGTGTGTGTGTGTGTGCTTCGTAAGAAAAAGAGAAGATGGAAAAGAAAAGATGGTCCGAGGCCCATGAGCACTCCGGATGCAATTCTAATTTTTTCCCCCCCTGGTTCTGGCGGTGTCATGGTGTGCCTCTTCTGGCCTCGATGTGTCCTGAGAAACTTCTGAAGTTCTCAAGGAGAATGAGACTCCATGACTCGGCGGACATACATGGATCGCGGATCTTGACTTGCGGTCTCGGGCTTTTCGAAAGAAGAACATTCGTGCGTGTGTGTCAAGATTAAGAGCCCCTATTCAAGAAACAATTGCTCTCCAGCAAACACGTGTGCGCGAGGAACCGCCCAACACCTGCTCCCGATGATACATGCTCTGGGTTCCTGAGGAGATGACCGACGGCGATATAGAATGAATATATGCAAGGGAGCGGAGTCTATTGTGAGGGAAGCGATTTGCTTTCTCTCTCTCTCTGACCCAAGAAAATAATAATGACTATAGTAAGGTTCTGTATGTTAGTGGAGACACCCATCTCCGGCGAGCATTGTCTCCTCCCTCCCACCCCCTGTCCGCCATGCTGATTGATTGATGATGCTGGATTGAGGGATTGATGGATGATGGGATCCGCTCCAGAAGAGAGAGAAAAAAAGAAAACAAAAAAGAAAAGGGCCGGGAGGTGATCCCCGCCCCTCGGCAGCGTTGCACGTTGCATCCCGGCTGGACCACCCCTCCTCCCCCCTGGCCGAGACCGTGCGCGGGTTGATGTGGTGTGCGCAATCTATTCGAAACGCTGTCCGGAAGTCAAAAATTCCTGTGAAAGGGAGGGAAGCAGAAGAAGAAGAAGAAACGAAGGAGAGATTCCATGCATACGCCTGGCGCATGGCAACGGGGATCCGATGCGGAAAGACCACGCCTGGTGCCCTTGCATATGACGACAATGTCGAAAGCTTGTGTGGGTCGTGCCTGCAAGAAGGAAGAGGAGAGGGGAATAAGAAAAAGAAAGAAGGGAAGAATGAAAAAAAATTGTGTTCTTCCTGCAGGATCAGGATTATGTGCCCTGTGTTCTGAGCCTGAGGTGGAGTTCTTGACCAGCTACCACTACCAGTACCACCACTATCCATCACCACCCGTACTAGGACGGACGAATACAGTAAAAATCACCTGATGATATTCATCGTCCACCATTGCTTATCGAGATCATGATTGCTGCTATCAACTCCCTGGCATATCCGAAATAACGCAATGCAACAGCACGCGACAGTTAACTTTTGGCTGGCTGCAAGATGATTCGATTGATGTGTCTGTGTGTGTGTGAGAGAGAGAGAGAGAGAGCAGAGGTGGACCAGTCGTGACGCGCGCGCGAGAACCCGGCGCGTAAAGTGAAAATATCTACGAATGGACTGCCTGTGCACCCATCTATAGGCCCCCCCCCCTCTTCAGAAAGATCCAGCGTGTGGATATTAGAAAACAAACGCCATATTGTGGCCCCTGAGTTTTGGTACTCTGTAACTTTATCTTACCCGTCTGTCCAACTTCGTATCCAACAGCAGGACACACCACCGCACATCACACGACATATATGCAGGTCCCCCAAATTATTGTCGTGTAGCCGTGGGGGGAATGGAGGGGAAGGGGGGGGGGGGAGAGAGAAATGTATTCTCTCACACAGTACTTGTCCTCTTTCGGTTCGCCATCCATGCATGCATGCCGGGTCTAGTCTTGGGACGAACGGAACAGCGTTGCGTTGTGCTGACTGGCTGCTGTCAACCGGCCGGAATATAAAATCATTGACAAGGGATGTTGCGACTGCTATATGAGGGTCGTGTAAAAAAACGTACGTGATTGATAGCACAGAAAGTATTGTTGGAAAGGATGAACGGCGATCCGGCGTGAAGAACCAAGCCTCCACTGCGAGGTTGATCAGCGAGAGCAGATCGGAATCAGATCGCCATGCTTGTACTGTAACAATGTAACTATGGTACTTGGCACGAACCCCCCCCCCTTGGTTGCTGCGACATGGAGGACAAAAAGGAAGGAATTGATTGCTTGCCCAAGATGCCGGGCTTTCCGAGCTGCTCCTTTCGGTGCTGTAGTTCTTGAGGGATCAGAGAAAAGGTTCCTCCAGTAAGCAGCAGCAAGACCACGATCACAAATCTTGGAAACTTACGCAAGCCTCGAAGCAGATAGATGGACAGCCCGTTGGTGGGTGACCAAGATTTGGGACCTGGGTCAATCCTGGTAGATGACCTGAACAGGCCCGCCTGGTGATGGTCTGGACTTGCAGCTACTACATACTACAGTATGATACTGTGTGGTGATCGTTATACGGCACCGCAGCGGAATTGTCATCGATGATAAGACACCAAGGGGATCCCCAAGAGTTGTTATGTACTATATGGCAGCCTGAAAGTATGGGCGCCACCCACTCGGATCCTAGAGCCCAGACCTTTGTTTGGTCCATGGCGAGAGATGGTGAGACAACGCCATTTTTCTTGGAATGATTTTTATCTTAAAAAAAAAAGAAAGAAAAAAAAAAGAGGTGCTGTAGTGAATTTCAGTAGGACATGGCTTGTTTGATAGATGAATAGTGTGTGCCACGAGGTGGGTGATGACGGTCGCTGCACACATCAGTCTGACTGGACCTATTGGAGCTCATTGCCTCCGCAGACATCCTGTCCGAGTCATCGGCGGAGAGACCCTATCCAAGCCTCGGGACACCAGCCGACCAGGTGGAACAGCTGGAGGTACATAGTATGCCCAAGCCTCGATGATGATGATGATGAGGAGGAGGAGGAGGAAGAGGAGGAAGCGGTGAGGTGCAATACATAGTAGCTGAAGATGTGTCTCATGCTTGCGAGGCTCGCAGGCCCATTTGTCTGGCCCACCCACTCCCTCCCAAAACACCAGGAATAGCATCACGAGTTGTTTGGGTTCTGGTCAGCGGGCAGGGCCGAGGGCCAATACTAATCGACCACTCCAGTGTCCGTCGATTTTGACATGCTACTGTGGTGGCGTATGCATAAATTTTGACTTTCCTAGGCAGTATTGTAGAAATGGGCGAATGATTCGACTTCACCATTCTGCTATACGATTAATACCCTATTATACGATAGAGTCTCCTGTGGGGTCCTGCAGTATGAGGACGACAATGATGATGATGACTATGACGAACGTTCGTTCGTGATCACGGTGATGACAGGGGGCTGAGTGGAAACTGTGCACTGGACACAAAGCAGGGAGAGGGAGAGAGGTGGGCGCCCTCTGCCTGCTTTGAGGTCTAGCTGTTACCGAGACGGTGGAGAGCCCGGTGGAGTGGTGACGATGCCCAATGACCCCATCACTGCGGGTTCAAGAAGGGAGGAGAATTTACTTAAGGAAAAAAAAAAAAAGAAAAAAAGAAGACAGTCCCTGTTGACTTGGGCGATCCCTGCCATTGACCAACCTCTACCTACAATTTTCATCCCATGAGTGGATTTTTGAAGAGAGGAAAGGAAAAGGCCCCCCTCCTGTATGCCCTGTTCCGGGTCCTTGGCATGCCCCTACTGTTGGGCCCCCCTCCAACCCCCCTGCTGCCCTGCCACCAAGCCCTGGCTCTGCCCTGGTGCCCAGGCGCCTAGGTGCCCACGCCCATCCATGCCTTGTACCGCAGTATGCACTATGACCTATGGTACCTGTGCCTGAAAGCCTGTACCACAGTACCTGTCCTCTGGTGCCTGTGATCCATTCCCCAAAAACCCCACCCCTACCTCTCGTCCTTAGTGCTTCCCTCGTCCCCTGTCCTGTCCTGTCCTGCCCCTGCTGCGGTCAACTCTATGTACTAGTAAGGTGGTGGTGGTGATGTGCATGGACTCCAACGTTGGCGCAGGCCTTTGGTGGCCTCACCAGCGCTGGCCACTTGCATGACCACCGTTGTCTCTCCCACCCACACCTTCCTATGTACCATTTGTACCCTGCCACAGACAGGACGGCAGGGCGAACTGCGGTCGATCGGCTGGACCTGGGTGTTTTTCCTTGTTCTTCCTTTCTTTCTTTCTTTCCTCTTGGAAGGAGAGGGGGGGGGGGAGAAGAGGCGTAGAGAGAGAGAGATGAGGCTCATGTGGGTCGCATGGAGGGTACTCACATGGGTGCTGGGGTCCGGGAAAAGAGGCGAAGGCGTAAGAAGTGGGTGATATGGGGAGGAGGATGAAGACGAGGATGAGGGAGCGAGGACATATCACGACAGGTCGAGTGCTGGGAGAGCAGGAGAGGAAGGAAAAAAAGAAGTAGTGAAGGGGTTTTATTGTGATTTTATTTCTATCTACAAAAAAAAAAAAAGAAGGCACACACAAACGAAGAACAATGAGAATAAACATAAAAAATCGAAAAGAAGAAAATCGAAAAGGTGACTGGCAGATGGAGGGACCTTGAAAACAAGGGTAGCCTATAGAGCAGCCTATAGCTAACTTAGTATACTGTACGGGTGCGGTAGTGGCAGCCATGCGCCGCCGCCCGTGGCCCATTAACCATTCCCCCCCCTCCCTCTCCCCCTCCATCATCCTGATCCATGTTCCCATCGCCTGCATGCACAAAAATGGGCGCCAATCTCTGCCTTTTATTTTTTTTTTTTTCCCTTTCTGTGTCTCTTTTCTCGTTTTCGAGGTTCCGCCGCACTTTAGGACATTGTCAACCTTGCATGCAGCCCCCTTTTTGAATCCCGTGCTGTCCTATCCTACCCTTACAGTGGTTCTGCCTGACACTATCCGATCCTATCCTGATCCTCTACTTTTTTTTTTTTGTGCCTGATCTCCTTCGCTCCCGACCCGACGACTCTCTTGTCTGCCTTACATTCTCTCTGGGAATACCGTCACCTTCACCGTCGAAACCCGACAGTCACCACCAGTCCAACCCTCTCTCTCTTTCTCTCGTCCTCCGCCATAAGATCGAATCTGTCTGTCTCAATATTCCCAACTCATACCCACTGACACTGCCGAGTGACGCGACACATTAATTTGTTTCCTCGCCCCTCCCCGCCCGCCACTTCGACAAGCCAAAACCGATCCCCAGGGCACGGACTTAGGAAACGCACAACCCGAACAAACGATCATTGATAGCACGGACCATCACGACGTCAACTTTTGGATCCGTCCACTGCACTCCATTAGATTGTTTCCCTGCTTGGATCCGAACTCTCAACTTGCGCTGCTCTGCTCTCTCTGCTCTGCTCTGCACCACCATCGCACCGCACCGCACCGCGCTGTGCTGGACCTGCTTTGCTTCGACCCCACCCGACTCACCGGCACCAAACAAGCAACGAGGGTACTTCTGTGACTGGCACAGCAAAGAAAGTCGGGAAACAAAGAAGCGCAGGCACTGGTCATCGTACGCTGCGCCGACCCGTCTCCGATCCTTCTCTCCATACCAACTGGAGGAGACCCAATCATCACACACAACACACGGCACGACCTGAAATTCCGGAGCGGGCGCGCCCGACACGATTCCACCTGACGCACGCCAGTTTTACCCTCGAGCACCTCCCCGACCAAGGCCAAGCGCAGGCATCCACCCGGCGCTGCTCTTTTTTTCTTTCTTTTTTCTTTCTCCCCCGTGACTACGTGCCAGCAGTGACGACGTCACCTACCAGCCTCCACCCCGAACATTCTATAACCGAGCTGCCCCACGGAGATATCTCATTTCTCCAGCTTGTCGCTTCTGCCAACCACCTGTCGACAGTTGAAAACCGCTCTGCATCTCGCTCATATCTGCGCCGGCAGCTGGCAGTACCCGAACGTCACCGTTGCAGGCAGCTGATCCACAGAGAATCTCCCCGCGGCAAGTGTATCTCAGCGCAGACCAGGGGTTGAATTCCAACCCTTGCCCGTCCTTGATTCCTTGGCCAGTTGGTATTCAAAGTTTCTTGTCCTTTGCTGCGCGGGAGGAAGGGGAAAAAGAGGAGGCCAAAAGAAGAAGAAGAAGAAGAAAAGAAGCGAGGAGAAAGGGTCGAAGAAGTAACAAGAGGGTGACGAGGCCCAACTTGCGAACCCGGCACCCGTTTACCGTCTTTCGTCTATCCGAGAAAGGAAAAGCAATTAACCTCTGCAGAAGGAAAGTGCTGCTGCAGGAAAGATGAAGGTTCGTCTTTCGCCTGCCGTCCCTTACCAAAATTACAACCACACGTTCCGCTCGTCCCCCCTTCCTTCTTCCACTGATCACCACTCCGTCGCGAGCCCTCTTATGTTGTGTCCCCGGTTTGGCGATGCATCCGCGCTCCTCCTACCCTCCTCCACCGTCCAAATCCCGCCACGCGATCAACACAGATCCTTCCCCCCTCCCCACCCCCGTTTTCAAGTACCTCGCTCGTGCGATCACACAGCGCCAATATGCCGTTGCACATGTCGAGGAATAGCCAAGCTGACCCCATACTCGTCTTCAAGGCCCTGCGAAGGTCGATCAAGGGAGGAGAAAAGGATGGCAAAGCTCATGTCTCGATCGCGCCCAAATCAGCTCTTGCAATAGTTCCCCCAAAAAAGGTACGTCATCCTGCAATTTACTCCTGACATCCACAGCGCAGGTGGTCATCTCCGATTTCTCGTCCCAAGTCCCGCATCCTGGCCTCTGCACCGGGCATTGGCGACGACAAGCGAGGGCTTGGACCGGGCGACGCAGCGGACTTTAGTCGGTTGTGCTCCACCAGATGGAACCCCGCTCTAGCCTCTCACATCCATGCGCAATGCAATCAAGGCTTTCCACACACACACACACACACAAACACACACCTCTCCCGGTGGTGGCTGACACACGAGACTGATCACAGGTCATCCGAGCCCTTTACGATTATGAGGCACGGTCCAGCCAGGAGCTCAGCTTTTCCCGCGGCGATTTCTTCCACGTTATTGGTCGCGAAAACGACAACGATTGGTACGAGGCTTGCAACCCTGCCCTGCCTGACGCCCGAGGCCTCGTGCCTGTCTCCTATTTCAAAGCCCTCGGCCGCACAGAGCGCGATAGTGCCAACTCCGATTCGAGCCGACCATCACCCGGCGCCACCAATAATCCCGACCACGACTCGGGCTATTCTGAGATCTCCGCCTCCAGCGTCACACCTACTCCCTCGGCGGCACCCAGCCAGCGCATGTCCAAGATGTCGGCCAAGAACGGCGCCATGGTCTACGGGATAGTCATGTACGACTTCCAAGCCGAGCGGGCCGATGAGCTCGAGGCGAAAGCGGGAGAGGCCATCATCGTCATCGCACAGTCGAATCCCGAGTGGTTCGTGGCGAAGCCAATAGGGAGGCTGGGCGGCCCGGGACTCATCCCGGTTTCCTTCATCGAGATCCGCGACATGGCTTCAAACACACCCGTTGCCGACCCTGGTGGTGCTATTAAGAGGGCAGGAATACCGAGGGTCGAGGAATGGAAGAAGATGGCCGCGGACTACAAGAACAGCAGCATCACCCTGGGCAAGTTTGACAGTGGAGCGCCGACAGGGCAACAGAGCGGCGTGGAACAGGGCATGGAGCGCATGAGCCTCCAACAGGCCAACAGCCGGACAAGCCAACAACCGAATGGGCAACAGAACAACGTAAGTCCTCTTTCTCAAAAGCCCTGCCACCCCCCCCCCCCCCCCACAAAAAAAAAAAAAAAAAAACAACCGACAGACACACACAAGAGAAACAACAAAACCGGCGCGGGCACAGCACCGCCGCAAACGACCACCCCACCAACAGCCGGAAAAACCAACAACCGAAAGGGCAAAAAAACAACCTAAGTCCTCTTTCTCAAAACCCCCCCCCCCCCCCCCCCCCCCCCAAAAAAAAATCAAAATATCTGCGCATGGCAGCACAAGGCAAAGAAGCTAACAGGTCGGGGGCAGCAACAGGCTGGCTATAACTCACAACGAAACACACAAAACCAGCAGCAGTTCTCTAGCCCACAACAGACCAGCGCGGCCGAGCCTCCGCTTTACGCTCCTCTCTCTGCACGGATACCCCGATACTGCTTCGCCGAAGACAAGTACTGGTTCGTCATCGAGGCTGCGCTGGAGGATGGACGGCACTGGGAACTCTCGCGATACTACGAAGACTTTTACGACTTCCAGATCGCGCTCCTCACCGAGTTCCCCGCCGAGGCTGGAAACACAGGCTCACAGAAGCGAACCCTGCCGTACATGCCCGGTCCTGTCAACTACGTGACGGATGCCATCACGGAGGGGCGGTTGCACAACCTGGATGCCTACGTGAAGAACCTGTTGAACCAGCCAGAATACATCTCGAGGTGCAACCTGGTGAAGCAGTTCTTCGCGCCCAGAGAAGGGGATTACGAGATCGACCCGAATACAGCCGGAGACGAATATAGGCTCTCTGGAGGCTCTCAGCAGTCTTCTCAAGATACGCCACCAGACGCTGTGTCCCAGCAGCCGTCGAAAAATAGCTTGAACGGAAATGGATACGGAGGACTGTCGGCAGCTCCTGCCCAGCGTGGACCTAACGGCATGCCGCGCCAGAACTCGTCCATCTCGCAGCCGTCGCAGAACTCGATGTCTCCCGGGCTGAACCAGCAGGCATCCGCCATGAAGATCAAGCTGAGCTTCAACGGCGACCTGATCGCCATCCGCGTGCCGACAGACATCCAGTTCCGCGATCTGTACGAAAAGATCCGTGACCGGCTGAAGGTTCCCTCTAGTGACTCGATCGATATCTCCTACAAGGACGAGAGGTCTGGGGACAAGCTGCCTATGATCAGCAACAATGATCTGGACACAGCCTTGGAGCGCAATGAGAAGCTGCTACTATATGTAGAGCAAGTTTGATCAATCTTGTTCAGAATCCTTTGCATTGTTGGATACCCCCTCCCACCCCCCCTTTCCTTTTGCCATTGTTACTGCACTGGCAAATCTTTATTTTTATTTTTATTTTTTTGTTCTGCATTCACCAAAGGCGCGCGTTGTGTTGAGACTCTGATACCCTTCTCAAACAATTGAGCATACCCAGGCTGTTGGAGGACCCCTTGCACAGCTTTCCTATGTGCTTTCTGAGCCTCTCTCTCCAAAGTCTCCAATGCAACAATGGCTGTAGCACTTGGGGCAGCAGTGCCCTGCAGTACACTCCAACGCTGTGATGCAGGTGTTGTTGCATTTGGGATTTTCAGTTGCCTTGGATTTGGCTTCTCTGCACTATCTCCTCCACACAGGGAGAGCATAAGCCAGCAACTTATGATGATGGGAAATGTCTATGCGGGGCCTTTTTACTCTGGTGGAAAGGTTATGGCGTTTTGCGGTCATTTTGCTTTCATTTTCTTTTTGTGACAGATATTTTCTGGAGGGTTTGGAGCTTCTGTCTCTTTTATCGTTTATCCCCCACACCCTTCCTTAAACTTGTGAGCCTGGGAATGGCCCTCAATGAAGAAAATATGTTTGGGGATGTGAGACTGGCAAGCTGGTATATACCTGGTAGCAGGATGAGAAGGAGGGGTTGACAATTTGTTCTTGGAGGAGAGAGCTGCTCCATATGGGGGCTGTCCCTGTGTCGTTTGCCAGAGATGAGTTTCTATAGGGCCTGGTGGTGTGTGAGCTGTGGTAGAAGTCCCCGATCTGGAAGCAAGCCTTTTGTGCTGAAGCAATGATGTGGAAAATCTAGAGAACCTTTTTTAAAAACAGAAAATGTTGTTAACCCATGGCCGTGCTCATGACTTTTATTGCTCTCTCCTGAGCTCCTCACAAGAGCTGGCCTCTTTTCTGCCTGCCTGCCTGCCTGCCTGCCATTGCCATTGCCATTGCCATCGGATGTGAGCATTGCAACCAATAATAGTTGGTCTATCACATTATGCTGTGTGCACCAGTCACACTGCCTAGTAGATCGTGTTTCTCCTGTTGAAATGAAGCAGGATGCATGTGAACCCAACAACCCTGCAGGCCTGTGAGGGCAAAGGACAAAGAGAGAGAAAAGAAACAAGTAAGAAAGGGGTTGTACATTCCCTTGACCTTTTTCTTCTACCTTCTTGTAATACTACTGTTGTGCGGGCTTTGTTGGTCATAGTGAGAAGAGAGCACCAATAGGTGAGATGAGCAGTAGTAGTTGATCAGGTTACGAAGTATAGAGAGGATTGAATTATCAATCAGTCCTTTCTCACTCGAATGAGGCAACTCCTCTGTCCTGGCATGTTCAGTACACACACGTACACACACGCGCGCGCGCACATGAGAGAGAGTGAGAGACAGGACAGACATGCAAGAGACATGGTTTTTTTTTTTGATGAGATCACCTCATTTGCATGAATGTAGATCCCGTGAGGTATCCATTGTTTCAACCCTACTTCTCTCCCTCTCTCATCAAGACATATATGGGCTCTCCTAGACGGGCTTACTATAAAAGAAAAGAAGACAAAATAGGAAATAAATGAACAAGGAAGGGAAGAAGGAAAGAAAAGGCAAAAGTGACCTCCAGCTTTGTTGTCGTTAATGCTCCTCAACAGTCCGCTTGCGCTCTTTTTTTCTAGTGTCAAAAGTCTATACTCAACCTTGAGCTTTCTTTTTTTCCTTTTTGCCTTTTTCTTTTTGCCATACAACGCCGGGAAAACAGAGAGCCTTCCCCCAAAACACTGTCCTTAATTTGCCGCCGGAAAAAGACACCGAAACTCCCCCCCCCCCTTCAAAAAAAAATATGTATCGTACAATGAGCATGCATGATTCATACCACTACATGGGTGGCCATATGTTCGATGGCCTCCTTGATCGTCCTCAGCATCCGCTGGTTGATGCAGAACGGACACCGCTGTGGCCGTTCCGTGCTGGAGATGGGCCCGTTGGATGGGATCGGCGTGAGATTCAGATCCTCTCCTCCTCCGCCTACGGGTGTGAACCGCCCCTGCTGCTGCTGCTGCTGCTGCTGTTGTGGCTGGTGCAATTGTTGTGGCTGCGGCTGCGGCTGCGGCGTGTGTTGCTGCTCCTGCTGCTGCTGTGATGACTGTCCTGAGCTGCTGCTGCTACCACCAGCACTATGCACCTGGCTCGGCGCAGTGACGCCATTCTTGACAGGCGTGGCCAGTGCACCTGCTGCAGCATGCTGAGCATACGTCAAGCCACTCGTGCTTAAAGAGGGCACCAGCGACGATAATCCCCTCTCTGCCCTGTCGCGCTCCTCGCGCTCCTCGGCGGCGTGCGCCTCCACATCCGCCTCCTCCTGCTGCAGGGCGTGCAGGGCGTTCTGGAGCATGATGTCGGGGTCGTCGTCTCCTCGGTATTGGTGCTCGCCGCCGTGCATGCTGTGGCCAGCGGCATGGTGAGGACCCACAGCATCTATAGGCAGGTTGGCTAGGTTCGGATGGCCGTTGTAGTTGATGTGGGGGTTCAGCCTCCGCATGATCTCGTCCCTCACGCGGGCGCAGATGCTAAGGGACGGCTCGACGCCGATGGCGCGGTTGATGCAGTCTCTGATGGCGGCGGGGCGCGTGTCGGCGGAGACGGTCATCAGGCGAGGGACGGTGTCGACAAGGTAGGGGACGTCGTCCTGCAGGGGCCCAGCGTCGCCGTGCCTGCGCTGGCGGCGGATCAGCAGGCCGTAGCGCTTCTTGAAGCGGTGGATCCAGCCGGGGGAGAACTCGGGGGCTGGCTCGTTCCTGTAGCGGGGGAGTTGCTGGAAGACGCTCTTGGCCTTTTCGGCGAGCTCCTCGTTGCTGGGCTGGCGGCCGATGTTGAGCATGCTGTGGTGCCACATGAGCACCAGCTTCTCGACGTCGGGCCAGTTGCCGAAGCGCAGGCGGGCACCGGACAGCTGGGGATCGCCATCGAGGCGCGCGTATTTTGGCGACAGCGAGTGCGACACGGTGGATTGGCTGATGGTCTGGCCGTACTGCGAGGTGAACCACTCCATACAGGCCTTGTGGGAAGGGCGGCTGGTTTGTGAGTTGGCCCAACGGCGGAGGGCGCGGCGCTGGTCGAGGGTGAGAGAGTGGCGCTCCTTGGCCGAGCCTCCTCCTCCTCCATCGCTTGTGCCTGAGCCTCCTCCAGTTCCGCCTCCTTCACCACTTCCACCTCCCCCACCTGCTGCTCTCGAGGAGGTCGAGCCCGCGGCGTCTACTGCGTTGCTGAGGCCCGAGGCGTCCATGACGCTGGCAACAGCCGCGGCGGCGGAGATAAGGTCGTAGTTGGAAGCGGCTCGCGAGCCGCTTCGAGTCGAGTCGGGGTCCAGTTTTTATTTGTTCCTCGAGAGCGCCGGCCGGGTTTACGAGGCGCAACGGATGCAATTCGCGACAACGGTGGATGCGAAGGCTGATTTGCTTAAAGAGGCGGAATACCTTGCTAAGATCACGTCGGGGAGTTGACGCTTGCGGGGGTTAGCCTTTTAAAGGGGGAATCAGCGGCCACGCCGCACAGAGCATATTACATAAGCGGTGCGCTGTTACTTTAGGGACCTAACCCAAAGTTTTGATAACCTTCTAAAGGGGTAGATGCCTAGCGCCACCACTAAAAGCAGTACTCGTATCCTCTTACCAGATGAAGAGCCGTCATGATTGCTATTATGGCACATAGTAAGCATTTTAAGAGACAGACCCAAATGGCCCAACTCTTTGAGATGTCTGATGTTAACGTCTTAATTGGTTCTTTTGATATGTTCTGAGTAACAGGTACTATACACAAAAGTCCTCAACGCCTGGCTACCAATCAACGCCCTTGATCCTTTCAAAAGAACACAAATAAGTTCCATGATATCCATTATCTCTACCTTTTCCAGGTCGCCAAATGCATGGGGTATTTCCATCAACCAAATGGTTTGATTGATTGCCTGGCAACCTGCAAAGCCACACGATAACGGCTCAGAAGTAGTAGTAGTAATAGTAGTGATGACGCTTTGCAAACTCACGCCTGCGCCATACTGAAGCAATGGCACGGCACGTCTGAACATCCCCCAGCGCCAAGACCTGCAAGATTGCCGACCCTTTCCTCCCAAACACCTCCCGTACGGAAGTCATTGGCATCAAAGTTAGCTGTGTATAGTTGTCAGAAGAAGGAAACGTGGTATCTCTCTTTTGGCGCAGGTTGTAGACGTGTTCATGAACCAGCGTTGGCGCTCGTACTCATCGAAGCTGAGTACGTTCAATAAGTTTTAGGCATCGCCTTAGTGGAGGAAAAAAAAAAAGAATCAGAGAGTAGAGCGCCATTTCGGTGCGAGAACGGGTCACGGATAGGCAGGTGACAATGTGGTTCGGGGGCGAAGAACGCCGAGGTCGTGGACGAGGCAGTGATGAGGAAAACAGGTGTGCCCGATTGAGTGGACAGGGAAAACGGAGTAAAGAGGAAAGACGATGAAATGAAGAATGGGTCTGGAGATCAAATTTGTCCCTTGATGTCCACTCGGCCGAATGCTGCAGCCTTTGCAGCCTCGAAGAATCCGAGGCCTTTGCCGGCCAGAAAGTAGAGATCGTTGTCTTCTTGCTCCTTGGAGACAAGGAGATGAGCTGCATTGTGGTTCACAATGAACTGCGCCGCATCTTCGTCAGACATAAATCCGAGTTCCTCAGTAATGAACCGCAGTTTGACCTCAGGCTTGTATCTGCAGGGGAAGAGTTAGCATCATCTCAAGTTATTACATGACTATTATTGGTGGTGGTGGGTTGAGAAGAGGAGAGGGGGAAGGAGCTTACGCTTTGCAGATATTGCACAGAGCAGCGAGTCGCTCACGGCCGACAAACATATCCATCAGGTAGCCGCCCAGGACGGGTGGGTCCTGGTAAAGCTGGAAGAAGCGGTGATAGTTGCCCGTGGCCAGGGCCGAGCGGACATCGAGAGCGTGTTTGATCGAGGGCTCCGATTTCTCTGCTGTGGTTAGATCCGCCAAGGCGTCATTCAGCGCCAGGCGGTTGGCGGTATGGATGAAATACAAGATACGATAGGCCTTGAATTCGTTGGGGTTCCCCTTCAGACCCAGCTTGTACAGGGCCATCAGCTGGGTCTGGCACTGATTATACTCACCGAGGTCCCCCTTCTCCATGGCAATCCGGGCGTGGTTCTCGTAGACGCGTACTGTGAAATCGTTCTTGATGCGCTGCACGGTAAGGTCCTGGCGCATGGACTTGAACTGATCGCATATGTAAGAGTAGTTACTGTCCTTCCGCCACTGCTTCTTAAGCAGCTCCAGGGTCTTGCGCAGCACGCGCTCCGGGCGGACGGTCTCGGGTTTTGGCGGCGCAGTCAGCCGCAGGTACGACTTCTCCAGGGCCTCGCACGTGCCAACTACCGGACCGGCTGGGGGCGGAGGCGTAGGAGATCTCTGGGGAGGGGATTTGTTGTATGCGCCAGTGTTGAAGCGCTCCTGCCGTCTCTGTCGCTTCTCGCTGGCCTTCTGGTACTTACTCTTGGCCAACGGCTCATCAGGCAGCTTGGCGGCGTCGTTTGTGGTGGCGTAGCTGATGCGGCTTTCCAGGGGGTTACGGTGCCAGGGTGCTGTGGTGGCAGATCTACTATCATCGTTGGGGTCCTCCATGTCAAGAGACTTGCGCTTCTTGGCACTTCTGGGCGCATTACGCATCTTCTGGTCCTCCTCGAGTTGTTTCGCTCGTGCCGACCTGATCAGCTCCTGCGGGAGCGGGTGGCTCTCCCACTTGATGGTGTGCAGGTGACCGGAGTCAGTGGCAGCAGAGATGGTTGCCTTGAGCTGGGTCTCCATCTCGGCTCTGGTGACTGAGGGATCTAGGTTGCTGGACATAAAAGATCGTCGGACATAGTCGCGAACAGAGTCCGGCCACTCGATGCGACCCTTGTTGGGCGGTCCGGGTTGATTAGCTGGGGGCGACATGGACGTTTGAGAGGCACCATAAGATGGCAGTGGAGGAACAGGAACGCCTGGGAAGACGATGGGTGGAGGAGGAACGGGAAAGGTTTGACCGAAGCTTTGGCGAACTTGAACCTGAGTGTAAGCGGCTGCGAAGGGGAGCGTTAGTCATCTATCGCGATGGAAGCGGTAGGCTTGATGGATGGAAGAAGGAGGGGGGCGGGGGGGACATACGGTTGGCATATGGGTACGAGTTGGGTCCAGGAGGGGGTGGAGGAGGTTGTTGGGTGCCAGGCGCAGCAGCCCAGCCCATCATGTTTGCCGACATCTTTTTTGACTGCGTTGGGAAGGCGAGGACGGATGGGAAGTAGTATCTAAGAAAGGGCAATAGAGGGGAGGAACTGTGGGGAACTGTGAGCTTTTTAAAGAGGTAAAAGCGTCGTCTCGACGGCGATGATGAAGGGAGAGGCGGTGGTTCTTTGTCAATGGTGTCGAGTTGTTCGGGGGGGGGGGGAAACGTGACAGGACGGGGTCGGCAGCCAGCGGTCCTTTTCTGATTTCCCGTGCGCCGCTGTTGGCGCCTGCCCTCATTCCCTTATCTGACTAGCGTACTAATCACCCTCTGGTAGTGCATCAGAACAGGGGGCAGGGGGACAAGGGGTGGTGGATAAGGCCCCGTTTAATTCATAAGCTCATTATCATACATGCTATGTACATATTGTATGCGCATGGGGGTTCCTGACATCACTCGTAACCCCAGCGAGAGTTAGAGAGTCGCTTCCCCCTGCGAGGTTAATGACCCCACGGCCTCTCAACACCGGCCACTTCCCCTCCTCCTCAAACCTCCATTCTTTACTTCTCAATAGTAGGAGGTAATTCTCTTCAAATAGATATGACGGATGTTTTTAAAGCAGCTCGACCTCACCACTGCCCTACGGCCAGCCTATCTCCCGGACGAAGTTCTCCTCTTTGTCCAAGATAATGTGGGATTGTACGAGGGGTTAGTTGTTGCCTCTTCATGGACTGACTGACTGCTTTGCCATTGTGTTGTTTGGGTTTTTGGTCCTAGGCTTCGAGAGTATGGAACTGGCGTAGCTGACTCTTGCAGAAAATACAAGCTGCCCAACCAGCAGAATGGACAGGTCTATCTGACTTCCCATCGCATCTGCTACGTGGACAAAGCCGACCCCAGAAAGCACTCGCTAGCTCTGGACCTGAAGGACGTAGAGCGTTATGAATTCTATGTGAGATTTGGTTACCGCCCACCTGGCTGCTCTCGTGGCCCGCCCTGCTAACATATCCTGCCCCCAATACAGGCTGGTTTCCTCAAATCCTCGGCCAAGGTCACCCTGATTCCAAAGCCGACCAAGCGCGCGTCCTTACAGTCAAGATCGCCAGCTGTCCCCAACGGCGGCTCGCCGAGGAACGGCACTGCTTCTCCAGTCCCACGATCAGATAGCCCCCTGCGGCCTGCGGCAGCCAATCCGTCGCCCACCGCGGGCACGGCGACCTGGGTCTGCACGATATGCAGCTTCTCGAACCCCGTGCCGTCCAACTTCGACCCTGCGACGGCGAACGCGCATACTCCTCTTCCGCCATGTCTGGCCTGCGGGATCAAGCCAGCTCTGACGCACGTGCTGAAGGCGGCCATCAGCAATGCCACAAGCAGACAGGCAGTCGTGGCCCCGTTGCCGCTGCGGCCCAGGGGACTGTCTGGGAACAATAACGGGCTGGTAGGCGGGGACAGTGATTCTCCAGGGGCAAGAGGCAGCAGCCCACCCAAGACGTCGTCGGATCCGGATGCCTCGTTCCAGTGTCCCCGGTGCACATTCCTGAACCACCCATCCCTGCTGTCCTGCGAGATGTGCGGCGCCCCGTTGATCTCCCACGATGTGCCGCCCGAGCTGAGCCGTCCTGCGCAGTCGACCCCAACCCAGGACCGAACCGACTCCCCTGGCCCGGTCCTCAGCTACGGCGCCCTGCCCGCCATGGACAACCCCGAGAGCGTCAAGATCTCCTTCCGGGGAGGCGGTGAGAAGATCCTCTACGAGCGCCTCAAGGGCGCCATCACACAGCGCAAATGGCTCCTGCAGGGCGCGCCGCCCGTACCCAGCTCCAACCCATTGGCCGTGCACGGCACCCCAGGGGCCAGCGGTCCCCTGCAGCCGAGGAAGAAGACGGTGGGCATCGCTGGTCTGGAGCAGCGCGGACTGGAGATGCGTAAGAACAATGAGCTGGTCATTGGCTCGGCGTTTGAGGATCTCGAGGCGCTGATGGCATCTGCCAAGGAGATCGTCGCCCTGGCAGAAAGCTTTTCGCGGCAGACAGGCGGCGGCGTCTCGTCAGAGGCGAGCGCGGTCCTGGCAGAGTCGGCGACGCAGCTGGGCCTGGTCACCACCAAGGACATCGCGGGCAGCAGCAACGAGTCGCTCTACCTGTCCGAGCTGTCACGCAACCTAGCCGAGTTCCTAACGGACGACGCGAGGGGCGTGCTGCGCAAGGCCGGCGGGATCATCAGCCTCGTCGACCTCTGGGCCATGTTCAACCGGGCGCGCGGCGGCGTCGAGCTCGTCAGCCCCATGGACTTCGAGAAGGCGGCGCGGCTGTGGGAGGAGCTCAGGCTCCCCGTGCGGCTGCGCACGTTCAAGAGCGGCGTCATGGTCGTGCAGGGCAAGGACCGGACGGACGAGACGACCATCAAGGCGCTGCTGGGCTGGATGCAGGACCTGCACAGCATACCGCCCGACAGGGAGGTGCCGTGGGACTGGCAGGAGTTTGGCCGGGGCGTGACCTCGCGGGACGTCGCCGAGAGGTTCGGCTGGAGCATCGGCGTGGCCGAGGAGGAGCTGGAGATGGCCGAGGAGCGAGGCGTGCTGTGCCGCGAGGAGGGTATCGAGGGCCTGAAATTCTGGGAGAACTTTATTGATACCGGCGAGGGGAGGAGGCGCAAGAAAACGGAGGCGCAGGAGGCACAGAGGCAGATCTACAAGGCCCTGAGGGAGAGCGGCTTCATCTAACACAACCAGCCTACTTAATCCCGCCCGAATATGGAAAGGGAACAAGAAGAATTCATTACGTGCCGTTCGTGACATCTATTGTCTAAATGCTCTATACTCGTACAGATCATGCAGAATGGGAGATGTCCGCGGGTATCGACAGAAATGCTATGCCGGAACGCCGTTGCCCGAATAAAATAAAACAAAACAAAACAAAACAGAAAACAAGAACAACCATGCGCCTTTGCCTTTATCTATCCTTGCCATTATCTCTTTAGTCGTGATGCAAACCGGGGAAAGAGGAAAAGGAAGAAGAAAAAAAAGGGCAAAAAAAAAAAAAAAAAAAAAAACAAAACAAAGGACCCCCCCCCCCCATGTCTGACTCGTACAACTCGCCCACCCAGCCCGCCGCGCCCTCGACGCAGCCCCAGAGCGCCC
>JACWST010000229.1:0-17968 GCA_014850475.1 Cryphonectria naterciae
AAAAAAAAAAAAAAAAAAAAAAAAAAAAAAAAAAAAAAAAAAAAAAAAAAAAAAAAAAAAAAAAAAAACGTTCAGAGGATGGGATTGACGCATGCTGCTTCTGGCCTGGACAGTGCGCTGGTGGCCCCCAAAGGCTTTGTCTCTCTATCTGTTGCAGCTCGTCCCCCCCCCCCCCTCAAGGCCGTCGAGATGGACATGCACAATTAATTTTTTTTTATGCACTGGAGCAGATAGTTGCTGTGACAGACTGACTACTGTATACGAAGTAACATTTCATTGGTCCGTTCTGACCAGGCCTCATCTGCTACAGCTGACCAGAAGAAGAGGGGGGGCCCAACTCAACCGCCCTGGGGTCGGGCAATCAGGCCAGCGTCAGAATGCTAAGCCTCACTTTGTCTCTCTTTCTCCCTCTCCATCTCTCTCTCTCCACACAGAGGATGCGTTGGGTCCCAGCACAGTCAGGCCTCGGACTGATGTCACCGCCAGGAGGTCTCGGGGAGGATGGATCCAAGAAACCAAAATGCATGCACATGCATGAACTGGATCCCAGCTGCTCTGTGCTGGCAACTCATCATCACCTGCCTGTGCTGACTGATCGATCACAAGTCAGATGAGATGCGGGTGGTGGGGTTTGGATGAGCTGTTGTTGTTGGTTTTCTGTTATCTTCAGTCACTCAGCGTCTGCCAGCTGTCAAAACTAGGGGTCCAGGAAGGGGGGGCCCCCTTCCTTCAGCAGCAGCCGCAAGAGAGATCACGAGGTTGGGTGGGTTTGGGCAGTCATACAGCACAGCAGAGACAAGGGGGAGAGAAAGAGAGAGAGACCACAGGGCCCAGCCCACCCCCAGCAAAATAAGGCACGCACGCATGTACCATAGTGAATGCACCGCGGAGGAGAGGATCCCAAGGATCTACAGACCAAGATCAGATCCGGAGGGCAATCGGAAGCTGCCCGACTCCTCCTGCCCCAGCTCCTAGAGTGCTAGCATAGGTGTATGTACTGCCAGCGAAGCAAAAAAAGAGAAGACCAGACAAGGGAATGGGATGGGGGAAGGGGGGGGGGGGTTGTGGGTTCAGTGCCCGTCAGAGGTTCACATCCGGTGACACTTTTTATCATTATCCCCTCGACAGCTGGGTCCTGACGTGTCACCGTCGAGAGAGAGCGGAACACGAATGCAGGTCACACAATGGACTTATCAGAAACCAGCTCATACACGCCCCGCCGCGTCTCTCCCTCTGCCCTCGGTCGGGTTCGGGGAGGCGAGGCGCGTCTGCCCCCCGCGGCGCTGCCCAACGTAACGTGTTGGTGGAGGAGGAGGAGGTGCTGCAACAAGCTGCAGCTACTGCATATGCGGCTTTAATCCCGCACCTTGAGTTTTAGGTGGTGTGTATCAGGTGAGGCACAGGACGGGGAAGGGTGGAGGAGACCTCATTCGTCATTATCATCATCACAATCTGGCAGCATCAGTCGGTCATCTTCATCTTGTTCCCTTTACTGTCTAGAACAACGACGACGGAGCAGTGTCCGGGGGGGTTGGGGGTTGGGGAAGGAGCAACCCAACGCTAGGGCATGCACGACCTACTACGGTAACATCGCACCAGTCATGCAGAGGAAGGAACTAATGGCCTTGGTCTGGTCTGCCGTGCTGGGTTTCTTGGGTCTTCCTCTCCTCCTTCTTCTTCATCTCTTTGCTTCCACTTCTCGGGGGAGCCTCAGCGTTGCCCTCGTCAACCACGACAACCGCTTCTATGGTATATGCTGTGCAACCACACTGTACCACTCACACTCACCACGTACCAGGTAGATCCAGATCGTCACAGTATGACTCAGAAGGGACAGCGCCAATGCTGCAGCACCCCATGGCCCCTGCCCTGCCCACAATACAAGCCTGGTCCCCACAACCACCGCCGGCCACTCACAGGCCAGCATTCGGTATTTACAGCGCAACTCCCAGTCTGTTAGTGCCGTCCCATCCTACTCATGGGCCTACTGGCGGTCAACGTTCTCTCTATGCCCGTTCGGGGATCAAGACAGAGCTTCCAGGCTTTTTCGTCCTGCCTGGCCTGGCTGGTGGAACCCCCCCCCTTCCCATCTGGAAAGCCTCTCCCTCTTTTTTTTTTCTTTCTTTCTCTTTCTTGGCCTGCATTAGTAGTGCTCATACTGCAGTAGCTTGCTTGCACTACCCGGGACAGGGATCACTTTTCGCCTTTTTTGGGGGGGGGGAGGAAGGAAGAAGACGAACCTGGTTGAGAGAAAACAGACACGATCCACGCCATGTCCACCGCATCGCCTATCGCGTCTTTTTCTCTCACGTCCATGCCTCGCCTCGCCTCGCGCGAGAAGAAAGAGGCTCCATCGACATGCGTCCTTGGAGATTGGTCTCACGAGGCCCAGCTTGGGGGGGGGGGGGATGTGGCCCCATAATACCATGTACAGCTTGTATGTACCTTGTTTTCCTTTGCTTTCCTGGGGTCTCTGTTGGGTAGCCCCCAGTCAGTTCAGTTCACTCTCAGCAGCTGCAGGACAAGAACCTCGACACCAAAAAAAAAACCAAAAAAAACCTGGTTCCTCCGAGATACATCCGTGACAGACCGCCGGTCTCTGCGAAATCAAGTACCCTCGCGGTTCCTCAGGCTTTATGCTTCCCTTGCTCGACTTGCACCTACAGGTCTCGTGGCCGTATTGACCCAACAGTAGTAGCAGAAGCAGGAGACATTTCACATTTTTGGGGCGCTGCCCAAGTCACACACACACACACACATACACAGTGTGTCCTTGTGACAAATGTCTATTATCCAATGTCAATTGTCTAATGTCTAATGTCAGTTGTCAAATGTTAGAATAGACCAGCGGCAGAGACAAGAACAGGTCACCGTCGTTCAGCGCGTTTCAGACATGGCTACCGATCTACGCAGCCGCGCTGTCCACCCTCGAACCCTGTTCCCGATTTTGGGGGAACTTGGGGCCTTTTTTTTCTCTTCCTTTTTTCCCTCTCTCTCTCTCCTTCTTCTCTCCGTCAGTATATGTCTCTCTTTTGGGAGAAAGGTAGCGCCAAGGTTAGGTTTATTCTAGCCACGTACGACCCAGGCCGCCCCAACCCCAGGCTTGTACCAAAAAGAGAAAAGAGGAGAAGAAAACAAGGGGAGAAGGGGAGGAAAAAAAGAAGGGGAAAAAGTGGTAACGATGTACATACTACGTATAATACTATGGGAAGTATACTCATTGCTTGTATGGTACCTTGGAACTGGGGCTAACTTGTACTATAGACTAAGAGAGGGAAAAAAATATCCACTCCCCGTCCGTCCCCCTACCCTCCTTGTCGTCCTCCTCCTCCTACCGCGGCTTACACGCCACAACCCATGGGTCGGGCCCGATGGGGCGCGTCTACATAGTACAACGAAAATCGCGGGACCCTTGTCCTTTTTTTCTGGAGACCACAGAGCTGCGGTCTTCGGCTTGGGCTTCCCGGGGCGCACACACTCACTCCATGGCCCTCCATCCAGGCCTGGCTTGGATGATCGTAACCGCCTTGTCGACCGCTCATCCGTCCTGACCTGTGACGAGGATTTAAACATGAGCAGCCTCCCCCCTTCGAACCCCCCCTTCTCTCTGTTCCCACCCTCTTATGTCCTTTTTACAATCACGCTTCTTGTTTTGGTCTTTTCCCTCTCTATTCATCTTCATCATCCTCCCGTCTTATTCGATTCATCTCACGCTTACATCCTTTTCCCCTTTCTTAACTCTTTGACCTTGTCATCATCATCATCACTCTGACAAAACAAACCCACAACTTTTTTTGTTAGACACACACAAGGGCTTCAAAGAAAAAGAGAGAAAAAAAGGGCTGGGCCGTTTGATACGAGACCTTTTTATACACTTCATCTTTTTTTTTCCTTCAAATCATCTCATCAATCGTCATCGGAGCAGGACTCCTGTCAGATTCGCTTGTCGAAACACCCACCAAAAGAGACGAAAACAAATCGTCATCTTTTTTATAATTCCCACAAATATAATCCTGCTGCCCAGCAGACCTGACAAAATGACTACGTGGGTGTTTCCCCCCCCCCCCTTCTCTTTCCTTTCCCTCTTCCCCCTCTCGCCTGGTTTTTCTGGCATGTAATAAATAAACTTAATTTACTAATTCTTGTTCTGGACAATACAGTCTGTCGGGGGATATCACATTTGACTTCACATTCCCTTGTGACCCAACAACCCCTCCCCAGTACAGCTTTGACGCGCCATTACTGGAGATGCCTGCTGTGCACCACAGCAGCAGCAGCACCACCCCCCACGGTCACTCCCGTGCCTCGTCCACAGCGTCCACAGCCTACTCTCTGGACTCATCACCTTCACACTCCATGGCCACCACCAGCACCAGGAGGACAACCCCCTCCCGGTCGCCTGTGGTCAGGACCCATGGCCCCCTCCTGCTGCCCAAGATCAGGAGCCAGGACCAGAACATCGTCCCCAACATGGTCCCTATCGCACAGTGCCAGTCGTCCCGGCCCAACAAGCGCGCGAGGACCTCGCCTGCCCCCTCGTCCATGAGGAGCGCCACCTACCGCGGCCACTCCCGCAGCATGACCAACCCGGAGAACATCTACAACCCCAACCCCGTCCCCGTCACCTACTCGCCGCCCATGAGCCAGGAGGGCAGCCCTACCACGCTGATGGGCTCTCCCGTCCTCTTCCCCGCCAACAGCTTTGCCGTCCAGCACCCCTCGGCCCCTGTCGTCGACACCACCCGCTCGCAGCGCGCCTCGTCCTGCAACCTGGACGACGTCACCGTCGAGAAGTTCGGCTTCCCGACCTACCGCCAGATGCCGTCTTACGTCGTGGGGCCTAACCCTGCTGCTGCCGCCGCCCAGGCTGGATCCTGCGGTGTTGTGCGACAGGAGTCGCCTGTCGCCCCGGCCATGATGCGCGTCTCCTCCTCGCAGTCGGACATGACCGCTCTCCCTGCGCCCAGCTCGTACTTCCAGCCCTACGCCCCCCACCACCACCAGCAGCAGCAGCAGCAGCAGGTCTACACCCAGCGTGACGTCTCGCCTGTGGCCGCTCCGGAGCCCGTCCAGCAGCTTCAGCCCTCCGTCAGCAGTGCCACCAGCACCGCCAGCACCACCACCATCCTCAACTACCTGACGGCGGCTAACCCTGCCCCCAGCCTGGTCCGCACCATCTCCTTCCCCCTGCGTGACCCTCACACCAAGCACTTCTGGTGGGACGTGCGCCAGATCCGCCCCTGGACCTCCTTCAACACCTCGACGGTGCTCTCCCTGTCCAACGGCGCTGCTGCCTCCCTCCTCACCTGCCCTCTCCCCTCCACCTACCTCCCCTCGCCCGCGGCCCCCACCCAGCGCCACCCAGAGACCGAGTCTGCCCTGGCCGCCATCTACGCGTCCTGGTACCTGCCCCGCCTCAACGCCGCCCTGGCCCTCTCCTCCAACCGGCCCCTGCAGCTGGCCGTCGCCCCCAGGACCGGCCCCCACGCCACCCGCGACAGCGAGCAGACCATCGTGGCCACCGTCCCCGGTGATGCCTCGAGCGCGGCCGCCATCTTCGGTGGCAAGCCCTCTGCCCGCGTCGTCGGCCTCGTCAAGTCCTTTGACCGCTTCAACACCGGCATGCGCGTCGAGGGCAATGTCAAGCGCGTTGAGTACCTCCGGGGCCTGGCCCATCTGCACCATGTCATGCGCGAGCACGGGTGTCGGTACGGGTTCATCCTCACCGAGATCGAGCTCGTCGTCGTGCGCAACGGCCTCGAGGGCACCCCTCACTTCGGCTTCGTCGAGGTCACCAGCTGCCAGCTTGCTGCTACCGGCAACGCCGCCACCGCCGCCGTCTCTGCCGACGGTGAGCTGGATACCGAGTCCGTCCCCATGACCGCCTGCCTTGCCCTCTGGGGCCTGTGCATGCTGGCCTCGGACGAGCCCCTGCCCCAGGGCCACGCCGCCTGGCGCGCCGAGATCGGTGCGCCTGCCGAGGGGACGCGCAGGAAGGCCCTGCCTCGGGACACCTGGATGCCGCAGCCGCAGCTGGCTGAGAAGCGCGAGGCCAAGAGGAGCCGCGGCTGGGTCTGGCCTGAGGATCCCGTCGGCCGCAAGGAGCTTGGCAAGAGGGGTGTTCGGTATGGTGCTTGCTGAGCGGGCCCCACCGACCATACTTGCTCAACTTGAGCAGATGACAACAATGAAGATGACGAATGGTTAATGGGATTTTCTTTTTCATTTTTTATTTTTCCCTTCGGGATGATGATGATGATGATGGGTTGAGTTGGGGTTTGTACATGACACATGACAACGGGCTATGGGTCTGGGGCGGTTGGGGGGGAAGAAGGTTTTCTTGAGATTCTTTCTTCAAACCTTCATTTTTTTTTTTCATTTCTTGATTGCTTTCTGCTGTGCAGATGGCTTTTAGGATGGAGGAATGAACAACAAAGAATCTCTTCCTTCTTCTCTCCCCTTCCCTTTCCCCAGGCCTGGAAGGGTAAGACTTAGGGGACTGGCTTTCCCCTTGGTCCTTGATGATGAAAACAAAGACCTTCAAAGTTTTTTTTTTTTATTCCTTATTTCAGATAATGAGGGAGAAAGGGGAAGGAATTTTGCATTGGAGGGGAGGTGGGAGACATTGGGATAAAACCGGCACACGCCAAACAACATCAACAACAACAACAACAACAACAACACAAACAGACAGGCTCTTGGATGAGACCTGGTCTTTATGATGATATGCATGATAAACTTGATGGAATCGTGAAGGAATCTGATGATGGGATTAATGATAATTGAATGTCATGAGTGCCCATACACACAAAGAACTGTTCTGACTTTGCCTTGAGTGATGATTGTGATGAACGTGATGATGAAGAGGGGGGTTCCTTTGAACCTTGCATCTGAAAGTATTCAGTGCTGTTCCAATCAGGCGTGCACACTTTTCAAGGTTTCACCTCCACTTCAAACAATCAAGACCGCCACCACCCCTACCCAGCATCACACACCCTCCCGAGGGCTTCTCCTTCTCTCTACTCAACCACAAAAGAACTAGGCCCAGTATACTCCTGATAAGAAGCCGCCCCGTCCACAAGAACAGGAAACTCAGCCGCATCCCAAAACTCCGCCGCCGCCAGCGCCTCGCTCGCATCCGCCAGGAGGAGGGTGTAGTTTGCCGGCAGGCCCGTCCCCGCGACCGCCACGGCCTGAAACGACCAGATGTACGAGGGGTCCTGGCAGGCGGTGAAGGGGACGTCGGGGAGGGTGTAGGCGGTGATGAAGGAGGCGTTGCAGGTTGTGGGGAAGGGGTCTTGGTTGGTGGCTACATGGAAGGAGAAGCTGGGGGAATAGGCTTGTCAGTTTTTTTTTTTTTCTTGTCTTTCTTCTCTCTCAGAGCACGCTTGGTATGATTATGAATTTTGGGGGGAAAGAGGGCCCGGGGGGGGGGGGCAAGGGTTGTTGTTGGCCTTACGAGCACAAGGTTCCGTGAGGTTCACAGCCGGCGTAGAAGGCGGAGACGTCGAATTGTTCTGCGATGATGCGCTTCTCGATCATCATGGGGGTTGCGGAGGCTGCCGTGGCGAGAAGACCCACGGCGGCGGTGGTGGCGAGCATCATCAGGTTGGATAGAAGCTGCATTGTAAATATATATATATATATATTACTCGATGGAGATGTAAAACAAGTTTTTTGAGAAGTCTTGAGCAAGAAGAAAGATGTTTGTTGATTCTGAACCTGCACAATGCTCTCTCTGTCTGTCCTCTTTTGCTGTAATGATCATAACCATATATTTATACAAAAACTCTGGTCCACGCCACTTTCCATACAAGGTAATTTGCTTTGTTCAGCAACCCAGATCATGTGTTTTTTTTCTTTTTTTCGTACTCAAGTATTCAACCAAGTTGCAAATTGTCGGTGTGGCTTCTTAGAGCACGTAGGTACTTACTGAGCAACCTCGTATTACGGCCAATCTACCGCCCAAAACATGCTTGTTAGCAAATCACATTGTAATTGCCTTTTGGGGCGGCGGAAGAACCACCACGGCCCGGATAAGATCTTGGCCACGAGTGGCAAGTGAGGAAAAGTATTCATTGATTAGCCGATTACTATACAAGACGCGTGAGCTACCTGCTTCATGGTCGAGTGTTTCTGGGGGGCTTACTGTTGTTCATTGTCTGCTCGCTCATGACGCCAAGATTTGGACCATAGCCAAGGCCTTTTTTTTCTCTCCCTGCTGATGTTTTGCGAGAGGAACTACTTTAACTTTATTATGCGTGGTTTATGGAATCCTGACCGGGGGAGGGCATAGCATCTTTGGTTGGATGTACCGCCTAATCTGAATGATAATACCTCATCTACCTCAGCGGACCCTGCATGGTTGTCCTTACAAAGGATCCATACGTCAGTAACAACTTGATACCGTATCTCTCTCACACAGCGCCTCTCTTGCGCAGTGGACGAGCGTTGATTAGAGAGAAGGGGAAAATACACTATCAGTCCTTGTTGTACTGAAAATATTCTCCTAGGGGGCCGGTGGACATACTTGAATTCGACACGAGCTCCAGCTCAAGATGAGCCTTCGTTGCCCTTGACAAGGTCGACCAGAACATCCAAGGACTTGTTATTCTTTCGAGGCATACTAGATCAACACACATACAGGAGCAACTGACTGGAGCCCTTGAGAAACCTCATGTCCAGGACAGGACAGGACTTACATCGCAAGCTCTTCCAGTAGTGCCTTTAAACCATTGCTAGCTAGAATGAAGATGGCTTGCGCAAATACGGAATCATGGATGCGAGCTTGCACAAAGGCTTGATTTACACTGATGCAGGTGAGAGTCACTTGTTTAATCAAAACTACTAATTTTTCTCTTTATTTATTATTATTCTTTTCTTTTTCTTTTTTTTTTTTCGCTCAAGGACGGGCTGTGAAGAGGTAGCGACCGTGTTCATGTATATACCGCACAAATATTCTTTTGAGATATTCTTTTTGAGTCAAAAAAACATCCCATATATTGCTGAACCAGACATCCCCTTCAGCCTTCTTCAGCGATTAATCCTGTTCATCCTCAGCGCATCCGGCACACCCTGGTCCATCAGCTCCACCTCATCACTCAGCTCATCATCGGCCCTCTGCTTGTACTGCACGCTCACGCTCGTCGTCTTCATGATGTCGCCCTTGCCGCCGCCGCCGCCGCCGCCGCCATAGGACCTGAGCCCGCTGTTGAGCATGCGCGACCCGCCCTTGCTGGCGATGCTGTTGTTGCCGTACGAGTTGCCGTAGGACTGGCTCCTCTTCTTGTCCTCGTGGGACTTCTTGATCCGGCGGAACAGGGAGGCCATGCCCGGCAGACAGGCGCAGATGACGCCTGCGTTGAGCTCGATGAGGGACCAGAGGGCGAGGGCCGCGTAGTCGTACGTCTGGTTGGTCGAGGAGGCCCAGCCGGCGAGGTACTTGAGGCGGATGATGGAGCAGACTGTTACGAAGAGGCCGAGCATGAAGGTGAAGATGACGCCGATCTTGGTCTTCCAGTCGGTTTCGAGCTTGAGTCTGTTTGAGGAGGGAAGAAGGATATTAGCCATTGCATATGTTCTTCCTCTCTTCTTTCTTTTTCTTTTCCTCTCCTTCCAGTGGTCTTTGGTCAGTTTTGGGGGGGGGGGAGGGGGACAACACTCACAGCTTGGGTATGGGCATGAGGAAGATGGTCACGTCCATGATGATGTTCAGAGAGGCACACACATACGTCTGTGCGGTCATGTTGATGCATGTTCCGCTGTGTCTCCGGTCCCACATGGTCCAGACATAAGAAAATGGCACGCAGTAGGTTAAGAGCGTGATGATAAATGCGAGTGCGAAACAGACGATAAAGCCCAGCATGGAGAGACATGCCACCCGAAACCCTCTCGATGGAAAGATGCGCAGGTATAAGACTACAATCGACGTCTTGGTCAGGGCGCTCTCGATAACGTAGGCGAATTCGGCGATGTAGAAAAGCTATCGTGATATTTTGTCAGCGCTGCCACCTGGGTTACTCAACTAGCACAAGGCTAGCACAAGGCTTGACAATTTTTATCATCAAACTTACAATCAGCACGATGGTGACATGAGTGCTGTCGAGCTGCCATATATCTTTTCCCATGCCAAAGTCAAACACTAATTTTTTTTCAATCACACTTATTAGTACAAGGTCTTACTCCCTGTATATGGATATCTTCTCCAATGATGATTGAGCAACAACAGATCATGTTGGAGACTTACTGAGCTCGGCGCCAATGGACACGGCAGTCAGGACGGCGAAGGAGGCGACGATGAACCAATCATCATACCAAAATATACCGCCAAATCGCGACGTTCGTGCGATCATCCGGCTTCCAAAGCACGTGAGGGCGACGGCGTAGAGGGTCCAAGAAATGGACCGCAGGTGACCGGCCTCATTGTGTTCCGTGGCTCCGCAGGCCAGTTTGACGTATCGCTCCCCTCCTACAGACACACACAGAGAGAGACTATGTCAGCCCATTGGTACTTTACAATTCACACAAAAAGCCGCTCCATGTCCCCCTCCTTGCCCCATCCGGCATTTCCCTCGACTGGACTCACGCAGGCTCTGATCCACTGTGCAGCTCGGGTTGCTGCAGTCCCTCATGTTGTTGATAATCGCAGCTTGGTTGGTGCTGGAGCATATGCATGACAGATCGGATGTCGTGCAGGTCGAGTTGGCCACGGCGGCGGTGAAGCATGTTGCCTAAGAAAGGGCGAGAGAGATGGCATGTGTCAGCGCCCCCAATGCACCGCTACTAGATGGTGACAAAAACAAACACCATAGTGCACTACCTACCGCGCACTCGGGCAGAGTGACAATCAGCTCCGAGTATGTTGTTTGTATGCTCCTGCTAGTAGGCTGTGCCGCAATCACCGCCGAGGAAGCGAGCGCGCAGGCCACTAACGAGACGACGAGCCTCCCTGCTCGTGAGGGGTGGAGATACATGTTTGTCGGTCCCACACACGCACACACAACCCTTGATTCGTTTGTCAAAACATAGACTGTCACAACCAAAAAAGATGGTGGTGGTGGTGGTGTTGTTGTTGTTGTCAAGCCGGAACAGCGTCGTCGACGAGGGTCAGGGAAGAGAAGAACACACACCCGAGGGAATCACGGGCCGTATGCAGCCAGGCAAACAAGACGGACAAGAACAGAGAGAGAGAGAGAGAGAGAGAAGGAGGAAGGGAAAGAGAGGTAGAGTAGTAGACCTGGGGAAATCACTCGGCACGTGGCGAAGGAATTTACCTTAGTTTTGTTCTCTCTACGGAGCGGACACCCCTTGCGCATGCGTATGTGGCTGCTTACATTGCTGCATGACTTACACCTCGCCAACGCCTTAGGAAAAAGGAGTTTTGAATCGGATATCAGGTGGACCAGAAGCGGGACCTCCGCCAGGGACTGAAAACGGTTGTTAGTTTTTTTGCTCTCAAAACCCCTCCACGAATTTATGTTTCCAGAAGCGAGGCTGGGGCCCGCAAATCCACCCTGTCTCTCTCTCCCTCCCCCTGGCTACCGATGTATGATGCCGGACCGGTGTGGTTGAGCCAAGCGAGTTTCTCCTTGGCTAATTCTATAGTGAACCATAGCAGTAGCTAGTTACATACCATGGTAACATACTGTAGCAGTAGCAGTAGCAGTATCAGTAGTATAGTAGTAGTGGTATAATAATAGCAGGCCCGTTCTCTTATTAGATCATAAATCATGCCAGTTTTTTTCGGGGGCTCTCGCTCACGGCGCCCAGTTCTGATCACTCAGCACTACGGTTGTCCCCGTCTGATGTGTCTTCCTAGGGCCGGACCGTAACTTTAGTCCCTCGGAGCAGGCTGGGGCCTTGGTTTTTCTGCTGCTCTACTGGTACTATACGACGATCGCTAAACTGCGAGTCACCACTCGGGACTGCCGCACCTTCGCTACGCTCCAGGGAACATCTCCGCTTTAACAAGAATACTCAGGCTGCATTCTACGCAAGTAGATAACTACGGCTTAGTCATGCCAGACTGACTCGCGGGAATTGGGAAAGGTTTTTGCTATGAGATAGTAGCAGTAGTGTAGCTTAATTTTGGGGGCTGACCAAATCATCTAGGATGGGTCGGACACACCACCCCCCCCCCCGGGGTTCCTTCCCGGGGCCCAGCTTGGTGGTGAATTCAGGGGCTTTGCAAGGTGCTGGGGCGGGCCAGTATTTAAGCAGGCGAGGCAGGCCGAGTGAAGAAAAGAGCAAGGCACTCCCATGATGAAGAAGGACAGATAATGTGACTCTGGTCAGAATCAGGAACAGGCAGGAGGAACCAACCCCCTCCCCTTTGGTCGTGACATCGCCCGGAAGAGTTAAGCTTTCCAAGGTGGTAATCTCTGCCCCTGGTCGTGTAAAAAGAAGTATATCAAGTAGATCCTATAAACAATGCAGGGCTGGGATGACCGTTTTCTTTGATCGTTAGATTCCAAGGCAGTTCAAACCTTGCATCATGCCATATCATTGCTACTCTACGCAAAATAGCAAATGGTGTAAGCCAAGGGCCTCGGGTGGGCAGATCATTCCTACCATGGTTTCTTGATTTACTACTATGCATATCTATTATACATGAGTAGTGCTATGTAAATCACACCAAGCCCCCAGGTAGTCGTCGAGACGCACAGTCCCACTGTCAGTGAGGTGTTCGCCCACTTTTGAATCGACCATGTGTTCCTGGAAATATGGGCCCGACAGGTGTCCAGACGCGAGGCGGTCCACTGCAGAGATCGTCAGTATAGTGATCGGAAGTGCAGCCTAAATTATGGTAAACAGTAAATTGTTCTTTGATCCCATAGGATTGGTAGCTTTGACTTGTGCCCCTTTTCTCTGGTCGTCTTTCTTTTCTCCTTGAAACGGGAGTATAAACTCCATATACTCCAAAATGTCTAGCTTTGCGAGGTCCACGCTGTGGCTTGTCGTGGGTGGGGCTCTTCCTTTCGAGGTGTACTTGTGTAGTCAAGCTCCCGGCACGAGTGAATTACCTGAAAAGTACATATGCAGGTCCTCCTGTTCGTGAATGTATGTCGGAAGGCTATGATCATGGCTAGCCAACCGGCTTCCGTTCCTATATCTTCCACTGCAGCCGGGACAAAGATCCAGGAATGGAACGAACCCGGACGGGGGGTTCGTGGTGTGATTGTGCTTGGTCCCCAAAAGTCCCCCATACGGATCGCACTTGCGGCAATCGTCCACAAGTGAGGGTGCGCACTCCTCTCGGTTGCCGCGTCTGCATTGAGTGACATGCCATATTGTCGCAGCAGATTTCCATTTCCAAGGTGGCCCTGTTTAAGAGGGATACGAATTTACGAGATGGCCGAGAGCCCGCTGGTCTGCGAGTTACGTGGTCTCATAACGGAGCCAACACGTGGTTGGGACGCGTAGGAATATCTACCATGTCGGCAGTGAGAAGAAAGAAACAAAGAAGCAAGAGAGCACTGGATCACTGTCTTCATAGTCGTCGTCATCACCAAGCAGACCTTTGGTGTTGAGGGTTGGCTTCTATACGGCTGTACATTTAACACTGGCATCGTTGTCAACAGCACTGCGAACCAGCTGTTTGGAACAAAGTTGGCCCATAAGCCTAATTTTTCACTCAAGAGACCGCGACTCACACCGCTGGGCCACGCGAGCCTTGACGGTCGCCGTTGCTGATCTGCATTTTGGTTACTACAACGATACTAATGAGACGAGAGAGAAAGATAAAGTAAAATACCAAGGTTCTGGACCACCACCGAAAACCGACCTTGTGGGGTCTCGCTACGAAGACAAACCTCGTTTCCCATCTACCCCTGCCTGAAATGTCAGCATCATGAAAAAGTTCTGGGCTTGGCCCTGGGTTGGCTCTGAGGAAGCGGAAAAATCCGCGAGATTGAAATTCCCGTTTTTTTTGGGGGGGGGGGCAGCTGTCACTTGAGAATAAGCGGAAAGTATAATCTCCAGTGACAGCTGGATATTCTCCGCAAGACAGGTGTCGCTCGAGTCATCATCCATCACACCGAGTCTCACCGAAAAAAGAGCCTCCTTTTGGTTGTAATTGGCATTTGGTTATGCGAGATCTGGCTGACAGCAAAGTTCGTGATACAGAGAGAACGATAGATCCATAGGCAGTACAACTTTTACTAGCAGAGGACCTCAGCTCTCTCCGCTTAGTACTTTAGGCAAGGCACGTTTCGCAGTGGTGGGCCTTGGGCGGAAGATCGACAGTAATTTGATGTCCTCAGGGGTACAGTTGACGCGAGTGCGAAGCTGCTTACGCTAGCTAGAGGGACTTTTCTTCTGGTATCTCTGGACTGGAGCCAAAGATGTTTCACTCAGATAGATGAAAGAATCCGAGGTTTAATAAAATAAAAATAAAAATAAAAAAGAAAGAAGAGAAGGGGGAAAAACAGAAAAAGCAACGAAAGCTACGACTGTTTTTGGAAGCTTTGGATCAAGGGTCAAAACTTTCTACTTCCTAACCCTGAGAGGAAAAAAAGGAGGCACGACGGAATCCTCGCCAGTTACCGTTGTAATCGCTAGGAGAAATGATGAATCTTGTTCATCCACGGCCGAGATTCGTACTGTTGCACATTCTATTAATGTGGAGACCGGGTGATGTGCCAGATTCGGGCATGCAGTACGCAATTGCTGTGTACTAATTCCTTACACACCCGCGTTGCCTGTACTAAGTGGTACATACATCGTCCTACAGTACTTGGTATGTAGTCCAGACTAGCGTTTGGTCTGCTGTTGTGAGCATCGAGGAACATTGTGACAAGGTAAAATGGCATATTGAACGACCAGAAAACTAGCCTATGATTAAAATCCTTCCTACCAAGTATGTACCATAGTAATATACAGCTTACTGTTCGTCTCCTCCTCCTCATGGCTTCCCTGGAGGGGCCAAGCCCTCCCCCCCCCCTGCCTCCCTACCTAGTAAGTATTCGGATTGGGCCGCCGTCAAGCTGACAGCTCAACACGGGCTGCCATGTCGACAGTGCGCGCGAATTGCACGTCCCAACACACTTGTCGGTGAGCTGGCACGGGCTGGGTAAGCTTGGGGGGCTTTCCCATCAATGCCGCGGGTTATGTTTTGTGCCGGAGGGGGAGAGTTTAATTCGCCTCCAGAGAGCTGTGCTCTGTGCCACTTGACGGTGCGGAGTACAAACAGCCTCGGGTATCGCAAGGTTTCATCATCCTATCTACGTGGCTATATCCATCAATACACGAAACAACACTGCAACGTTGAACTGACCCAGACTTTTTGGAAAAGAAACCCTACATAATCCAGCATCCACACAGACCAGCAATGTTTTAAGAGAGAAGTGACAAAAGCTAAAAAGAGAGAGTCTGTGCGAGTGAGAGATGACCAACATGCAAGCGACCAAAGGAGAGCTGGCGGCCAGCTTCGCAGCAGGCGTGTTTCTCCACCTCGCCGTCTTCCGCTCGGGCGAGTGGGATGCACACAGCTTCACCCTGCTCGAGCTCGGCGCGGCCCTCCAGCTGTTCCTCAGCCTCTTCGCCCACGAGCTCTTCTCCGAGCCCGCGGCCGAGGCCATCCAGCATGGCCTATACTGGGCGGGCGCGGCCCTCGCAGGCCTGTACGCGAGCATCCTCGTGTACAGGGGCATTTTCCACCGGCTGGGCAGGTTCCCTGGCCCCTTTGGCGCCCGCCTCTCGACGTTCTACATGACCTGGGCCAGTTTCCGGCGCGGCCAGCTGTACGAGGACGTGCGCCGGCTCCACACAGAGTATGGCGACTTTGTCCGGGTTGGGCCGACGGAGATGTCCATCGCGGACCCGGCTGCGTTCACCGTGATCCACTCGGCCACCTCGCAGTGCGAGAGAGGGCCGTGGTATAACGTTCTGAACCCTACCATCTCTCTGCAGATGGTGCGTGACAGGAAAGAGCATGCCCAGCGGAGGAAGGCCTGGGATCGAGCGTTTAGCAACAAGGGTAAGTTAGAGACTGCGGCTGCTGCTGCTGCCAAGAGAGAGAGAGAAAGAAACCCTTTTCTTTTTCGATTCTTTACAGATCAGACCTCATTGACACATCTTGAGGGCCCGCCCCTCTCTCATTACAGCATTACGAGACTATGAGGCTAGAGTTGCTGGCTACACCGATGAACTGCTTGGGGTCTTAGACCGGGAAAAGGGAACGAAAGTCAATGCCTCGGCCTGGTTCAAGTGCGTCTTGACAACAATCCTGAAAAGATGGAGGCCCATATGTGCTTGCTGACTTGGCAAAATAAATGAAAACAAAATTATAGTTACTACTCGTTCGATATCATGGGCGACCTGGCCTTCGGAAGCAGTTTTGACCTGATGAAGGATGGCGTTAACCAGTACTTTTACAAGACCACGCATACAAACATGTTCCTGATCGGGCTCTTCAGTGTGAGCCTGCTTGAATCCCCTTAATAACTCTCTCGTCTCGAGGAACGCCGAGCTGACACACGGTCTCTCGACAACAGCGTATGATCTGGCTGTTTCCCATCTTCAAGGCAACCTTGGGTCGTTGGGAATACCTCAAATTTCACCGAGTCGTCAAGCAGCTTGTCACACGACGTAGGGAGGCAAGTTTACTGTTGTCCTGGGCGAATCCCCTTTTAGGGTTCTTATCATTTCCTTGGACTGTGATGCTGACAAGAGGGTGTTGATTACTACTTGTCAGAATGAGCCAGCAGTTCCTGACGTGTTCCACTGGATCCTGCAAGATTTCAACCAGAACCCCAAGCCGTCATGGCAGGAGATTCAGAACCTCTATGGCGATTGTTCCCTCATTGTAGTTGCAGGGAGGTAAGTAAAGTCATAAAACGTCCCATACATTTATGATTACGAATTCAACCCCCCACCCCCCCCCCTCTTCCCCTCAAACCCATTCACATCGAGAACTCCACCAACGCTGACGTGACGATTCATACGAAACCTTTTTTGTTTTTCTGCAGTGACACAACGGCAGCAACCCTCACCTGCCTGTTCTACAACCTAGCAACCCACCCTGACGTCTACAAGAAACTCCAGAAGGAGGTGGACGCCTTCTTCGCCGCCGAGGCTACTACGAATAACAACCCAGGTGACCTCGACACCAGTTCCCTAGGCAGGCTCGAGTACCTGCAGGCGTGCATCGACGAGTCCCTCCGCCTGTTCCCGCCCGTGCCGTCGGGCCTGCAGAGGCAGACGCCGCCGCAGGGGATTCAGGTTGGGAAGACGTTTATTCCTGGGAACACGATCGTCATGACGCCTGCTTATACTCTCTATCGAGGCCAGTCAATACCGAAAATCCTCCCTTCACTCGCTTTTCGATTTATTCAAAAAGAGCAAGAGAAAACTAATGAGAGCGTTGTTTGATACAGACCCGAGGACGTTCCCACGTGGTGATGAGTTCATCCCTGAGCGGTGGACCACGGAGCCCGAGCTGGTCAAGGATGCCAGTGTCTACGCTCCATTCTCTGTCGGTACGTTCTGTCTGTCGTGTCAAAAAGCATGGCATTGTCTTGTCCTTTTTCCTCCTCTCCTTCATTTAGCAGTCATTAGAAGGTGTATGTCTAGGAAGGAACCAAAAAAACTAATGATCGTCAAATCCCTTCACGGATAGGACGGTTCTCGTGTGTGGGCAAGCAGCTGGCCCTGATGGAGGTGCGCAGGGTCGCGGTCCTCATCGCCCATCGCCACGATGTGGCTTTTGCACCGGGCCAGACCAAGGAGGACTTTTTGGCTGGGCTGAGGGATAATTTCACTCTGGCTACTCCCAAGTTGGACCTGGTGTTCTCACGGAGGAGCTGAGAGTGGAGTAGCTGCGGTTCTCTTCGTGAGAGAAGAAGTGGCTGGTGAACACATGTAAGGGACTGTTTGGGGGGGGGGGGGGGGGACAGGGGGGAGAAAAAACAGCCCGTGAGCACCGCCCTGAGAATGTTAACATGTGTGGGCGCCATTTTTTCGCTCTTCT
>JACWST010000229.1:17978-61241 GCA_014850475.1 Cryphonectria naterciae
GTGCGGGGGGGGGGGTGTGGGTGGGGGGGGGGGGAGGGGGGGGGGGGGGGGGGGGGGGGGGGGGGGGGGGGGTGGGGGGGGGGGGGTGGGGGGGGGGGGGGGGGGGAGGGGGGGGGGGGGGGGGGGGGGGGGGGGGGGGGGGAGAAAGGGGAGCAAAGAAACAGCGTCGACAACTGCCTATGAGTATGATCACATGAGTGTGCAATTTTTTATGCATTCTGGAGATTGTTATGTCTTTTGAGGGAAGAGGGTCGCGTGAATAATATCTTGATCAAACCCCGGCCAACAAAACAGTGCAGGAAAAGCATATTGTATTCATTGTGCTCGTGCAAAGCGATCATGATGCCCATCCCGCCAGAGAAGACAGTTCCTCGTCCGTCACTCCTCCTCAGACACTAATAGCGCCACTCATGACCATTCTCGCAGTCCCACCCAGCCTCACCTCCCTGATCTCTCTCGCACCATCCCCTCCAGCAATAGTACCCGCATCCACCTCCACCACGATATCACTCTTCCTCCCAATCTCCACCCCCTGCGTGACCAGGTACTTGACTTTGTCCGCGTCTCCCTGCAGGGTCAAGTAAGAAGCCAGAGACGAGGCCGCGCTCCCCGTCGCAGGATCCTCAAACGCCATCTCCACCATGCGCGTCCTCACCGCCTCGGTCCTCACACCACCCTCACCATCACCACCCTGGCCGCCGCCCCGCGCCGGGTCGACATAGTAATAGTACCGCGACACAAAGCCATGGCCCCAGGACCCGGCATCCAGCAGGCTGATATAGTTGTCCAGGTCCAGGCGGCCCGCGGCGGTGACGCTGGCGAGCTGCTCGAGGCTGGACAGGCGGACGAGCAGGAACGTCATGCCGCGCACGATGCTGAAGATGGGGGCGTCGAGCTCGGCGGTGCGGACCTCGGGGTCGGGGTGCAGGGCAGGGTGGATCTGGGCCCTGACGCCGGCGTCGCCCAGCTCGTAGAGGGAGCGGAGGGTGCGCGAGTGCAGGTGCACGTCGTGCGGGATACAAGCAGTCACCGCCCCTGCGGAGGAGGAGGAACGCGAGATGGTGATGGGTCCTGCGCGGGGCAGGAGGGTGGTGATGAAGTCCCAGCCCAGGTGGTGCAGGACGAAATAGGCGGTGCCGATGGTCGGGTGGCCGGCGAAGGGGAGCTCTGCCTCGGTGGTGAAGATGTGCATCTCGCGCTCGGGCGAGGAGCGGTCGGGCGAGGCGAGGGTCTCGCCTGGGCGGAGGAAGAGGAACACCGTCTCGGAGAGGTTGAACTCCTTGGCGATGAGCTGCTTGGTGTTGTTGGAATTGTTGTCGGGGCTGTCTTCTGAGCTCGCCTCCAGCGAGGCTCGCTCTTTGCCCTCGACCACGACGATGGCGAGCGGGTTCCCTCGGAAGGGAGTATCTGTGAAGACGTCGACGGTTACGAAGTGCATGATGATGATGATGGTGGCGGTGGTGGATGGGGCTGGGTTGGTTTTTGTAAGGACGGTAATAACGCTGCTTGCTAAATATGTGCCAAGTATTTGAGAGGGCAGGAAAAGAAGAACGTAAAAGAAGAAGAAAAGCTTCGTGTACCAAGCGGTAAATATCAAGAGAGAAAATCAATCCCAAGTTTGCTCATCAGTTTTGCTTAAGGACGTAGAGGGTTTTGTTTTTATCTTGAGACATGAGTGAGTCACGGAAATTTCGTCAAAAGGTTGCAGATGACGGACCCCCACCTGCACAATCCCGCCTCAGTGTCCAGGGATGTCAACGTCAGGAACGGGGGCTAGAGGTCTCCCCCGTATGACCAGACCAATGTGGCATTGTTTGACTGGACGAGAAATTTGGAGAATGGCTGTTGATCATGTCACTGTCAACACATAAATTACAGGATGCAGAGCATTTCGTTTGTACGTTGTCATTCCTCACTGGATGGCCGGTGGCCGTCCACCCGCTCGACGACGATTCGCTCTAAGCAAATTGCCGGCAAAAGCCACCCCGCAGACTGTTGGTTGATTCAGCCGAAGTTCGCTGGGATGGATTATCAAGCAAAAATTCTTGAAAGCAATACGAGGAATCCCACAGAGAGCCGTCGATATAGAAACCCAGGATGAAGTTGCGCTGCTGTTGTTCTTTGTACGACGCAACACAGCCCAGATCTTGTTGAGAGAATGACCATGAAGCTTGACTCTCTCTATCTGAATCTGTTATCTGAAAAAGTCCTCATGGAGGGCCTATATGTAGGCATGAGATGTAAACAGACCGTCGGCTGTATCAGCAATAGTGTATCAGGCAATGCCTCGTATGCCTATGTGTTTTCAGAGTCATAGCGCCTTATCAACAACAGATCTCAGGTACCTGATCTGGCTTGATTGGCCCTCACATTGGGAAAAAGGTGAACAGAATGCAAACCTCAACCCTGGGGATTGAAAGAGAAAAGTCGGCATGACTAGACCATGTAGGCAGGATGGACGGGAAATTGCTTGTTTCCTCGTCAGTAGGAGGAATTTGGGAGTGGTCAGGCAGTCCTAGAAGAAGACAGCAGAAATTGCGTGTGCTGTTTGTTGGCTTGGGCTTGTGCAATTAGCTGTGATAAGAAGAAAAGAAAACAAAATCACAAACCAAAGTTGAAAAGAAGAAGCAATGAAAGGTCACTGCAATAACCAGAGCTGGGAATGATGCCAACTGCCTTGCGCCAGGGTGCTAAGTAGTCAAACAAAAGGATGGCCTCCCAAAGGATTTTAATACATTGACCAGTGGAGGTGAAGACCTTTATATAGTAGTAGTGCTGCCTTCCAGATATTTTGCCCATAGTATCAGACAGTAGTCAATCTTTGTACATATCCAAGAGCAAACAGGTGCTCATTGACTATCATGCGGCCTTGCACAAACTGTCATCTCATTGTGCATAGAATCTACATGATAATGATGAGAAACATCTTGTGCTGTTTTGCACCTCACCTCTATGTCCATGTCAGTCTCAGAAACACGATACACCAAAGAAGCATAAAGAATACAGCTTATCCACTAATAAAGACCTATAGTAATTCTTTCCTCTCATAAGAATCATTGACACATTTCAATCTCTCTTGAACTGTGTATACTTCTGGATTGTTTGATTATTTCAATAATCTTCTGAATGTCATTCCATATTAACAATAGGAGGAAGCCATGGTCCTTTCAAAAATAGGGGACCATAACCGGAGGGGACCCAAAAAACAAAAGGATCAAAACGTACAACACCGGGTATTCGCTAATGGTCACCCACTTAACTACTAATCCGGCCCTTAGTGGCTTATTTAGGGGAGAGCAGACGGGATCCCAAGTTCTCCACTAGGTATGGTCGTACGTGGCAGAGTCGGTCGTCTCGGAATTTATAAAAGCATATTCGGATGGGGGGGTTGGTTGCAAACATGCATGACTCGGAGGTCGGGGGAGGTGAGACAGAAGTGGAAGTGGAAGTGGACCTCACTCGATCTGGTTCACACGCCGTACAGTAGGTTCAAACCTCTCGTATCGCGGCCCCAATGCGAGTTTGTCCAGCAGTCGCTAGGAGATAAAACCCTTCCGACCTCCTCCCCTCTTCCCGTGTTGAATAACTTGCGAACCATGCCGACATCGGCAGCGGCAGAGTGAGACCCATACCCGAACACTTGACAACCAAGCTTGGCGTGGGGGTAATACATTCGTAGTAACGGAAGGAATGGAAAGAAAGAAAAAAAAGGGAGAGAAAAAATCACTACCGCACACATGGAGGAAGCAAAGGAAGGTCAGGTGGATAGGAGAAACGACGGGGTCTGTTGGGCCGTGTCACGATGGCCTCAAATGTCGCCCGCTCCCTTTAGGACAAAGCGAGGCTGGTCGGCGGGCAACTGTGGGCACAACCCCCCCCCCCCGGGGGCTGAACCGGAGTCCATCGAGGCAGGTGGCCGGTTCGGGGGGGGCCAACCGAGGGGGGCCCCGGCTGGGGCTACTGAGCAGCAGTGTTATTCCAAGTCCGGGGACTGCGGAGCAAGGAGCCGTCGGTGTGGAGATGGACCGCAAGCCTGTACTGTCTGTCTCTTGACCTAGGGGGGGGGTTTTTGTCACAGGCCACCAGGTCGTGACAGAGACAGTACAGCATCTATCATAGGATGTATCTACAACGTTCCAGACCCTGACAAGAAGAGAGAGAGAGAGAGAGAGACCTCGTCAGGCTGGGGCCAGAGTGGGAATTGTTTCTTCCCCCTGAACTCCCTTCTTCTCCAAAGAGGGGCTGATGAAGTTGTGTTTGCCAATGGGAAGGACTACCGGGTGGCTCGTGTGTGCCTGACTTGAACCCAACCCAAGGGGCCATTTTAAGGGGGGGGGGGGGGCCGAGAGGACCCTGAATCGCCCCAAGGAGCCCCGAACCATTCAGGTCAGTTGACTGCACTAGCGTAAGCTGTCAGGTACATGCTACAGGTAGTAAGGAGGAGGTGAGAATAAATTCAGGGTCCTCAAAAGGGTGAAAGTACGTAATCAATGACAGAACAGATGAATGAATCAAGGAATTGTGTTGATCTGGTGGCGGGTCATTCTTGTAAGAGGACGATAAAGGAGCCAGACTGTAAATGTATAAAGGACATCTGTGTCGTAGATGATTCACTCGGAGCAGATAATCGAGGCGCATACCAGCTTCCGGAAAAGGATGATGGCGAGAAGAAACAAAAAGTGGGAATACTTTTTATTTTTATTTTATTTTTTAATAACCCCCAGGCCTTTCACCTCTCCATATCTTTTGGGGTTTATAAAAGCGGGGAGTGCATCTGCTGTTAGTGCTAGGGCTGCTGCTGTTGAGTGACCAACCCTTTTCAGTTAGCTAATATGCATTGGGCTAGTGATGTCCGATGATTCCCAGCAGGTTTTATCATGAGGCTTTCTGCTCATGCTTCCGACTGGGCCAGTGACCATTGATTGCATAGTAGTACCTTGATGATGGTGTCTAGGCAGAAGACTACTGATATTGGAGGCATTTGTGTTGTCAGGTACATGACTTCCAAGCTGCTCACAGTTGTTATGTTTAGGTGGTCAATGGCAAGACTCCCTATGAGTGCTGGAAATGTAGTGAGATGGAAGTTTGAATCCTTTACTGAGCGAGTTTTCGTCCTCTTTTTTTTTTCTTTTTCTTTTTTCAAAGACCTCTCTTTTTTCTCTCTGAGGCTGTCTTGTCTATTACATCGTCCTAACTGTTTCCATGTTTTTGCTGGAGTTTCAGCATACAACATCCTGTCTCGCTCACCAAGTCAACCAGAGAGAATACACGGCTTGGACACCGGGATTGCTGCTTACTATGTAGGAGGACTCACCAGGTGTTTATTGATACGTCTTTTTGACCCGGGACCAAAGCCTGGAATGTGTGTATATAAAAATAAAAAAAACCAAGAAAACCAGACCTGTAAAACCTGTAACAGCTGCTGGAAGAAGAAGAAGAAAAAAGGTACACCGTAATGAGAAACCCCCAAAACAAGAAACAAAAGTGGATCCAGCATTATCATGTCTGTACCTTTTTTTTCTTTTTTTTTTTTTTTTTCTCTCTTCAAGAAAAATCCCCCCCTCCGCAGCCCTCTTCCTTTCCCCAGCTCCACAGACAGCTTCTCCGGGAAGGAAAATGCCCTGCTGTGAGTTAGTGCTTCTGCTGAGTAACCAACCCCCCACAGTGGCTGAGGTGCGTCTCGGGCCAGTGACGTTTGAGAATTTCCAGCGGGTTTAGCGTGGGGCTTGCGCGCTGGAGCCTCCACTGGGGCAGCGAGGACGGGCCAGTCAGACAGGTGGACAGGCCGCCGTAAAACATCGTGAGTCCAGGCGTGACCAACTAAAGAACAGGACCTGTTTGTTACCTGAACCTGAACCGCCAGCTCGCTCTTTCCGCGGGCTCACGCTCATCCTTTTCCCACAACCCCTTCCTCGCTCGTCTCGACGCCCGATCACCACCCACGCCCGCCCTCTCCTCCCTCTTTTCTCGAGCAGAAACCCTGTCCCGCGCCCCCCCCCCCCGAGACGAAAAGAACGCAGAGCAGAATGGACGACAATTCACCATCAGCAGACGCCACCAGCCTCTCAGAGGGCCATTCCGGCCTCGGGTCAGGCACTTCAGAACTGGCAATGAACCTTGGCGCCGGACTCGGAGACCTCGACATCCCGCTCGGTTTTGCTGACCAGGCCTGCAAAGAATGTCGACGTCGCAAGTCCAAATGCAACAAGGCAATACCGACATGTAATCTCTGTGTCAAGTACAGGAGACATTGTCTCTATGAGAAGCACTCACGCACCCCGTTGACCAGAAAGTGGGTCTTGATTCTTGTTCCTCTCTCTCTCTCTCCCTCCCTCTCTTTGTGTGCCCCTGCTTGAGGGCCTCCTCCTCCTCTTGCTGCTGCTGTCTCTACACAACAATCCCCACGTCTGCTGTTGTCATTCATCACACTAACCAATATGCACATAGACACCTGACTGAGGTGGAGGAGAGGCTGGAGAGGGCCGAGGCACTGGTCCGCCAGATGCGCGCCCTCTTACCGCCTCATCTTTTGCCACAGAAGGGCGGCGCATCCGCATCGAGCGCATCTCCCTCGCAGAGGCCAAACACCACATCAAGCGAGTCATCCTTCGACTTTAGCAAGCTTGACCATCCAGGCTCCTCCGACACCATCAGGACCCCGTCTCAGGTGAAGCCCGAGCCTTCCGACGATGTGCCTCACGACAATGAGCCGTCGACCATGGGCAGCCGGGCCTTGACACCCGCTCACGCCGCCGCCGCCGCCGCCGCCGATCTCAAACCTCCTGCTGAGTACCAGCCCCAGCGTGCCGAGAACGGACGGCTGGCTCCCTTCCGCGTGCCTCAGAGGGGCATGTCCACCATCCTGGAGACGCCACCCGCCACCGATGACTTCGAATGGGATGAGCAGGACGACATGGCGAGCCTGGCCGCCGCGCTGTCGCCCAACCCGAACGACCCGGACGACACAGCTCTGGACGGCATGGCCTCGCTGTCGGTCGGCGAGAAGGAGGGCGGCTATCTCGGCGTGGCCTCGGGTGCCGCCTTTATCCGGCTGCTGGAGCCCAACATGAAGAGGCGGACCTCCCAGGCGAGGTCGAGGCCCTCCATGAGCTCCTACCCGTCCCTGGTCCAGCAGCCCAACCCCAACCGGCAGATCGCCGACATCATGATCGACGCCTACTTCAAGCTCTACCACCTCAGCTATCCCATCCTCCACGAGCCGACCTTCCGGGCCCAGTTCTCCGAGGTCATCCCCCGCCCCCACGGCGACTCGTGGCTTGTTCTCGCCTACGTCGTTGCCGCCATCGGTGTCTGGAGCTCCGCCAAGTCCCCGGACAACCTCGACCTCCAGCTCTTCGCACAGGCCCGGTCCATCCTGACCTTCAACTTCCTGGAGCTCGGCAACCTGACCCTGGTCCAGGCCCTGACCCTCACGTCCAACTACCAGCAGAAACGGGACAGGCCCAACTCGGCATACAACTACCTGGGCCTCGCCGTGAGGATGGCCATGGGGCTGGGCCTGCACAAGGAGTTCCAGGGCTGGAACATCTCCCCCCTCAACATGGAGATCCGGCGCAGGGTCTGGTGGTCCCTCTGCGTCTTCGACTGTGGTGCCACCATCACCTTCAGCAGGCCGCTTACCTGGCCCTTTGACGGCGTCGAGGTGTCTCTGCCGAGAAATGTTCACGATCGGGTCGGTGTTTTCACCCTAGTCAATCAATGCTAACCTTGCTCCGGCGGCACGCACTGACATCAGAGAACAAAATCACATTATAGGAGCTCACACCGAACTCGCTCAGCTACCCCGCCGAGACCTCAGACATTACCCCCTACACCGCTGTTCGGATCCAGGCGTCCTTCCATCTCGCCACAAACTACATCTACACCAGGGTGATCGGCAAGCCCCTGCCGAGCGCCGAAGAGCTTGTGGAGCTCGACAAGGAGCGCATCGAACCCTGGCTGAAGCAGATCCCGCCCTGTTTTACCGAGTCTGCCACCGTCCCGCCGCAGTACACATTCGCCCATGTGGGCCTGAGCTGGCGGTACCGGAATTTCCGCATCATCATGTACCGCCCCTTTGTGATCCGCAAGGCTTTCCGGGCCCGCGACGGGCGTCCGGACGATGACTCGCCCGCCAGCCTGCATGCCTACAACAGCTGCCTGGCCGACGCCAAGTACTCCATCACCTCCATCAGCAACTATTGGTCCTCCAACGAGAATACGCGAATGGGCGCCTGGTATGCCTTGTAAGTCATGCAAAAGCCCTCACCATCAACCCTCCCCCCCCTTTCCCCCCCCCTTCAACAACGACGCCGCCACCATGAGGGTCAACCCGTCTAATCTGGTGCCCTACGCCTATAGGTATTTCATCTTCCAAGCTGCGCTGATCCCCTGTATCTGCCTTCGGAACCTGCCCCTGTCCGACCAGGCTGCGGACTGGCGCCGTCAGATCACCACCTCCCTGCAGACAGTCGCCTCTCTCGCACCCGTCAACGTCAGCGCGGCACGGTGCTACGGCGTCATTGCCGAGCTGTGTGGGCGCTATCTGGACAATGTCCCACCACCGTTCCCGCAGGCCTCACCAAGCATGAACCCCGCGGACAACATCCCGTCGCTATCGAGCCACATGATGAACAGCCCTCATCACGGCAACGGAGGCCCACATGCCCACATGCAGCACCAGCAGCACCAGCACGAATCATCACACCACCAGGGCCCATACCACCAGCAGCACATGGACGAGATGATGTTGGCCGTCGACGAAAGCCCGCAGACCCAGATGGAGAGCGTGTATCCCATGATGTGGCCTAACGTGCCCCCCTTCGAAGCGGCAGACCAGTTCATGGACGATGCATGGATGGACTTTCTGGGTGCTGAAGGTGCTGCTGAAGGTGGTCACCCGGATGCTCAAAGAGCTTGGTACGGCCAGTGAGCCGTGCCATTCATTACATTTTTGTAAAGGAAAGAGGTATCGTCATCTCTTCTATCCGAGCTCAACGCCCTCACGTACCCACCCAGTCAACAACATCTCTCATGCAATGATACTTTCAATTGAACGGCCGGCCTTGCGAGTGGTATTATCAGTGAGCATCTCAGTGAGATAGCAAAAGGAGGGAAGGGAAAAAAAAGAATACATTCGACAAAAAGTCGAAAAGTTCCATCGAGGCTTAAAGCAGCCACTTGATGCTACCGCGCGCCCCTCTTGAGAGTTTTTTTTTTTTTTATGGAATGTCTACTTTGGAGCGACTCGTACCGTCTCACCCATTTGGTAATTGGAAGTGTCGGTTGGGTTTATATGTGACGAAAGTGAATATGAGCGACCGCTCACCGCAGGCGAAGAAAGAGGGGGGGGGGGGGTGTTAGCGGGGATCCTTCTTTGTAGGCGGTCAACAGTTCAACCTCAGGACATGTCAGCCAATCTCTTTTTTTCTTCTTTTATCTCCCTTTTTTTTCTTTCCTTCTCTTTCCCTTTTCTTGTTTCTGGTCGACTGCGAGAGATCTCCCCCGAGGGACTTGATGCAGACACCAAAACTATAGGCGCATGGGGAGTTTCTGGGCATAACTGGAGGAGGAGACTGTGGCCATGGGAGGATATAGGGGCGACTTTTGGGGAATCATGGTTTGGTCACAACTTGTCTTGGAGACCAAAAAACTCACCTGAAGACACATACATGTCTGAAAGGAGGGTGTGCAAGAAGAGATGTGGGCATTTATCTAGTCACTTTTACTAAGATGGACACTGCACCCGTCGTCCGGGTTGATATTGAGCAAAGGTTGCATACGATGGTGTGTTGACCTGATCGGATATATCATCTGCTAAACCCCGTCAGTCTCTGGTTGTTGCCATATGGTAATGATGTTCAAAACGGACTTAGTAGGTTGGTAACCACGCAATCTCCGTCACGCAGGAGGAGCGAAGATATCTATCTACCAGCTCTGCTCCTTGAAGTCGAGCACCCATAACGACTAACGGCATCTTCAACCTTTTCTCCTTCTCGGCCCCTTCAACGAGATACCAAACACACTCAGCCCCCCCTTCCTCCATTATCTCACCACCAAACACCATGGCCCAACAAGAGTCGGCCCGCATGCAGACGGCCAAGTCCTACCTCGCCCACTTCGCCAATCTAGACGCCGTCCTCCTCGACTCCCTCCTCACCCCAGACTACGAGCACATCATGGCCCCCGCCTCCCTCAACCTCCCGCCCCTCACCCGCGACGGTATCCTGCAGCACAACGCCGACCTGCGCAGGGTCCTGGCCGGGATCCCGGTCACGCCCACGCAAGTTTGGGAGAGCGAGGGCTCGAACAGTGTCTTTATGTGGGCTACGTCTTCTGCCGTGTTTCGGGAGGAGGTTGTGAAGGGGCTTAGCGGGGAGGAGGGGGAGGAGAAGGAAACGTGGAAGTATGAGGGGGAGTATGTGTTTATATTGGAGATGGAGGAGGGTGGGGGGAGGGTTAGGCGGTGTGTGGAGTTTTTGGATAGCAAGAAGACGGCGGAGGAGGCTTTGGTTTTGATGAAGCGGGGGAGGGACTGGTTGGACCGGGTGGAGGGGGATGGTGGGAAGACGGTGGGAGGAGGATGGATGGATGGCGCATGAGAAAGAAGCAAGGGAAAAAAAAAAGTGTCATTTTCCTCAAGACGTATTATGTTACACCTGTTTGTATGTCTCATTCTGGCCACCAGGAGGGACTCACGCAGCAAAAGTAACAAACAAAGATCCCTCGGCCTTGGGTAGCTGTGCCTTCGTCTCCTCCGCCGGAGCCTCGCCGTCATCACTTCGTCAGCCCAACTCTGCCTCTTGGGCTGTTCCATCTCCTTCTCCTCCCTACTCCCCCTCCTCCTCCCCCCTCTTCCGACAATGCCCCGCCACAAACACAGCAGTGATCGTAAGCCCGTCCTCGCTGGGATCCTCCACCTCAGTCGACAAGGTAACCTCAGCCTCCCCCTGCACCCAAAGACCCGTCGTCCATGTCGCCTCCTCCTCCTCCTCCTCCCCCTTGCCCATCTCAGCAGACCAAGAATGCCCCTGGCCCCCGACGGAGAACGTAACACGAGCCCGAGGGCGCACCCAGACAGGACACAACAGAGTGTCCGTAGGATACGCCAGCAGCTCCTCGCCCTTGGCGTAGGGGGTCCTCAGCACCCCGAGCGACACAGCCGACCCGTCCGCCGCGTCGAACCGGCCCAGCCGCCCTTCTCCTCCTGCCTCCTCCTCCGCAGCCCGCAGCATCCGCCAGAGGTCCGCAAACACGTGTCGGTAGCTGTCATACACCCCCTCCCGGAACGGCGACTCGGCGCTGTGCGGGGGCGGCGGGTGGATCCAGACCCGCACGACGGGCGCGCCCAGGAGCGGCAGCTTTGTGCGGCCGACCCAGCGGGCGTGGTCCCACCGCGCCTTGTCGTCGTCGCCGTCATTGTCGTCAGAGGTGATCTCCCCGGACACGGCCTCGCAGAGGGAGCGGAAGCGCTCCTGCACGGTGGCCGGGTCCTGGAGCTCTTCGTCGGACAGCGACGGGTCGAGGAGCCAGACGCGGCGGAGGGTGGTTGTCATCTGGCGGAGGGGCTGGTTTGTGGAGAAGTCGATGGTTCGCAGGCCTGGGGGCTGCTCTGGGGGTTGTGTGTCTTTGTGCTGTTGCTGCTCGACGCTGGACATGTTTGATGTGTGTATGTATGTATATATGTATGTATTATGTATGTATATCTGATTTGGGGGGGGGGGGGAGGGGGGGGGGGGGAGAGAGAGAGAGAGAGAGGTAGAAGGACAGGGCCCTAAAAAAAAAGGAAGCGCGGACAAGAGGGCGAAGCGAGCCGGATCCAGCATGACTGCTAAGCTGAACCTTGGAACCTTCCTTGCATAACACACACCCTTAGCTGAGGAAACGGCCAGTCTGTCTGTCCGCCCTCGAAACGCCCTTTCCCATCCCACCTCGTTCCTGGCTCAGCTCCCCCACCCCTTCCCCGACCAGATCAAGTTTACAGACTCGCCGTCTTCGTCTCGTCTCGCCTCGTCTCGTCTCGTCTGATCTCGTCTCTCCTCCCGTCTCGTATCATCTCGTATCGTGCCATGGTCCCTTGGATCTGTGTGCGGACCGTCATTTCAATTTTCCATCGCAGAGGAGACTAACGAGACATTCGAGTCAAGTCGAGTCAACTCAGGTCAAGGCCAGTCCAGTCAGTGCCTCTGGGCAAACCTGATCTGTCATCATTGGTACCCAGCTGCATGCACACAGCCTACCTGCCTGCCTGCCTGCATTATCTTCGCTATTCTTTCCCCTCAACACAAATATCCTTTCTCTCTCTCCGTCTCTCTCTCTCTCTCTCACACACACACTCTCTCTCTCTTTCTCTTTTTTCCTCCACCCCTCTCAACTGCCCCCCTCCTCCACCTCCTCCTCTTCTCCCTCCTCTCCTTGGTCACTATCATTTTTCGGGCGGACTTGCAACCCACCCACCTTCTATATATATATATATATAAAATAAATATATACATATATATATATATATATCCCAATAAGAATAAAGTAAAAAAGGTGCGTCCTTCCTGCCCGCTGGCATCGTGTCATGACTGCCAATGTTTTTGTCGCGACCAGGGGTGAACAGCCATATCACGACGCCAGCGCATCACCTGCGTGTCTCTCTTCTTCCATCCACTGCCAGTTCGCGTCCCCATCCATCCTTCTCAACCCTATTGAGGTGGACCTGCCCAATCTGCTTGTCATCGTGATCGGCTGCAGCCCAATTGGATTCAACACCTATTCTCACCTCTCAGACACCCCCCCCTCCCCCCTCCCCAGCGCATCGGTGTTCATTTCATGTCATGCTGGCGGTGCAGACACGACACGTATTCTTTCCATGACTGGAAGGCTGACATTGCTGCTCTGCGCGGTAGGTGGCGCTGCGACTGCGGTGATTGCAAACAGCAGTAGCAGCAACCGCAACAACAAAGAAGAAGAAGGAGGAGGAGGAGAAGAAGAAGAAGCCGCCCAAGGTAGCGCGACTCTGAAAATCCGACAACAGGCTTGACGGGCCGAGAGGCTGAGACCCCAAAGGCAAGCAAGCACATACCAAAAGGGTCCTCCCGGTCTGCCGTGCTGGACTTTCTTTTTTTCGTTCTCAGGGCCGAGATCAACCTGCCGGAGTGCCCCCCCCCCTCCTTTTTCCCTGGCCCCTCCTCCACCCAGACCCCCCCCCTTCCCCCACCCCAGAAGCAAAGTACCAGCGTACCAGAGTACCCGCTGGTATTCGGTTGGGCTTGGACCAGAGCGATTCCGACCTAAAGACGGGGCCAAAGTCACGCACCAGGCCAAAACCGAAAGGCCAGTGTAATCTACCTAAATCACGGCTGTCGGGCTGTCCCGTCCTTGTGCTGGTTTGGTCCTTAGCCTGGGCTGGGCTGCGTTGCATCTGGACTGCACTTGGCTTGGATTAGAGTGGACAAGCATCGCACCGCACCGCACCGCCCACCGACACGGCTCGACTATTAAGACCCAAGGTCGTGCTCCACACTTTTGACCTGGCACTCACGGCAAGCTGGACTTTAAGGATTCCTGCACCGTCACCTTTCCCCGTCTATTCAACTTCAACATTTCATCCACCTCTACCTTCACTCACCCACCTTCTCTACCCAGACTTTTCTGTCACCAAAGGTCTGCCGTCGCACCACAACACCAGACACCACCACCACCATCACCGCCACCACCATCACCACCACTACTACTCACCTCTCTTTTCTTTCTCTTTTCTCTTCTTTTATATATACATACCTACCTACCTGGACAACAAGATCAACCGAGTGTTCAACGACAACAAGAGGGAACGAGCAACTGCTGCAGCATTGGTGGTATTCTGTTGTGCAGCTCTGACTTCTTCAGGCTTTCTTCTTTGTTGTGCCCACGCCTGGTAGTGACGATCCTCCACGCTCGCTCGCTGCGACAGACGGAAACGATCAAGCTCCTTTCCTGAGATTTCGAGGGTCACCACCAGGTCAACATGTCGGGCTTGAGTGGCCAAAGGGGCGGTCCCCCACAGGAATCTGCCTATCCACCTCCTCCTGGTGAAGAGGACGACCGCCCTCCTCGACCTCAGTATCAACAGCTGCCCCCGCCGGCAGGCATGACCCTCCCGCCTATCCAGGACAGTCTCCAGGCCTACGGCAATCGCTATCCAGACCCCAGGGCCCAGGGCAACTACGCAGCATCCCCCACCGCCCCAAATGGCTACGGTCCTCCCGGCCCTAGCTACCAGCTGCCTCCTGTCCAGCCTCCCCACGACCATAGGTACAGCGGTGACCAGCACAGGGCTTACTACGATGCTCGTGGCGGATCCTATCCACCCCCACCGGCCCAGCCGGATCAGTACAACTACACCTACCGGCCGTCTTCTGGCCCACCTTACAACAATGGCACCTATGTCTCTGAATACGGCCGCGGGGTCGCTTCTGCGGCTGGGCAGGCTGCACCTCGACAGAGGACCTCCATCGCTTGCAGCTACTGCCGGAGGCGCAAGGTCAGTATAGCCCCTCCCATATGGCCGGCAGCTCGTGCGCTAATCCGCCTCCTGGGCCACAGATCCGCTGCAGTGGCTACGGCACTTCGGACGGGGTCTGCTCGAACTGCAGAAAGACCGGAAACAAATGCGTGTTCCAGCCTGTTAGCTCCTCGTCAACCACAGCTTTCGTTCCCGTGTCGGCCGTCCCCGGCGGTGTGCCTCCAGGCACGCCTCTGTACGGCGCGTTCGGGCAGCCGCTGCCACAAGGCGCCGCTGCGGGAGGACCACCGGGCCCTGGAGGAGCACCGCTCCCTCCGCCTCCAGGCGGCGCACAGCCCTATCCGCCGCAGCAGCCTCAGCAGTCCGAGGGATACGGCAGCCACTCGCCTCGAGCGAATTACTACCCTCCGCCTCCTGACGATGGCAGCAGCCGACGGCGACTGCACGAGGAGGATCACACCTCCCGCCTGCCTCCTCCCAACCCGTACGGCGAACCCGATCCTCGCCGACGCTCGCCTGCTTCCCCGATCCAGGGCGGAACACCCCCACAAGGTCAGTACGACTACCCTACGAGCACGAGATCCTATGACCCGGGCGAGGGAACTGGCACTCCCCGACACGACACTCCCACATCTCCCCAGCACGGTGGAAATGGTCTGATAAATCTGACCTCACTCATGGATCAGCATCCACCGCCGCGCCCTCCACCCGGGGCTGATTCTAGCCACGACATAGACCAGACTATGCTCGGCCGGCTGAATCGGCGGAGTTAGGGTATGGGCCGGTCGTGCAGCACAGTGACACGGTGGGGCGAAGCGCCCCTGCTACGGCGGTTCCTCCGTTCAACCTCGAGGCCCTTTTCGGGCTAAGTCGGCCTCTGCCATGGGCCCATTGATCTGGTTCACAACCATTCATCTTTGGCACCCGCACGGCAGCTTCACTTTTGCGATTACTCGAAGTCTTACTCGCGCTCTCGACAACACAGCGACGGGTTTCGTTATTGTTTTGCTTATTGGGTACTCCATTTGCTATTACGGCACCCTCTCACGCGAGCTCGTCTACGTGAGGTAAGAGGGCGGAAGCCGGGACAAAAAGAACACCTTTTATGACAATGATGCCGACTTGATGGAGGGGTCTGCTCTGTCTTCTTTCTTCTTTGCCCCGACAACTCAACTTCTCCTCTGCAAGGGTGGACGATACGCGTTGGATATCCCTTGGGCCAAAAGATCACATAGCACTTTTGATAACCCCCGCCCACCGAGACAGCCTGTTGCTTAGCCGACGTTTTGAGGTGGATTCGGAACGCTCCTGGAGCCGTGGCGCCTTTACATACATACAGATACACCTCTGCTTGCGCATGTCCAGATGTGGCAAAGCAGAGGCAAAAGGTCACACGACGTGACACGTGGGAGTGGAAGAATATCGACGTGCCGGTCACACCGCGCTCCTCCCCTGTGTGTGTCTGACGATGGGTCATTTTGACTGCGGGTTTTCTTTTCCTTTGCTTTTCCTTTGCTTTTCCTTTCTTTTTTTTTTCTTTCGTTTTTTTTCTTCGGTTTTCTTCTTCTTTTTTTTTTTTTTTTTTTGTGACATGTTCCAATGACAATGCATTGAGCCAATCAATCGGGGAACGCTGAGGCACCCTCAGCATGGTATAGAAATCCCCAGAACCGGTTCATCCTCTCGTGTGTTGATAACGGAGCCTGGCATAAGATTCCCGGGGCAGATGATACTAACTCAGTATCAAGTCGTTGCAAGCCACATGCAAAGGGGGAGGGGGGAGGGGCGGGGAACTGCTTGCTGGGCCCCCCGGCTGAGATCTAAATTTTGCTCCCATTGATCCATTGACTACGATAAATAATCATTTTACTTCACTTTCGGGAGAAAGAGAAAAAGAAAGAAGAGAAAGAAAAAAATCCAAATAACTGCCCATCATCATCAGGTTTGCCGCATGCGCACTGTATCGCGAAGCCTGGATCATTCCCGTTTCCCGAGCTCCTTGACCCCCTTGAACGCCGTCATCATGCATGCGACCCCTGGTTTTTCCTTTTGTCGACAGGCAGGCCGCCCGCCCGTCCGCCCAGCCAGCTAGCTCCCTTGACACGCAGAGGCATTCCCGCCGGGCCACGGTGGGTTCCGCAGTTATTAAGGGTGGTGATGGCGGTGCCCCGATGGTTTCCTGTGTCTCTTTCATGCTCTCTCACACACATGCACACAGAGGGCTGGTTTCTTCTCGTCGCTCTGTATGCACTCCTTCTTTCCTTCCTCTGCTCTTGCCCTGTGGACTCTTTCCCCTCCATGACGGCCGCAATCTCTCCCCTCTCTCTCTTCCTCTCTCTCTCCAGGCCCGCCGGGACTGACAGGTGGGACTTTCTGAACTTTTTTTCTCTTTTAGACGGGCAGCTTGAACTTCTTGCCCTTCATGACCTTGGTGTAGTAGATCCAAAAGAAGTCGCTGTACATGACAGTCTGGATGATACCGGCAATGACGGCGATCCAGTCCACCTTGTGGTTTTCCTCGGCGACGTATCGGTAGATCCAGTTGGGGATGTACAGGGCCCTGTAGAGGCCGAGGGCGGCCAGGTAGTGGGTGGTGATGGTCTCGGCCTCTCCGGTGCGCTGCAGCATGAAGAGCTGAGGCAGGATAGCGACGGACTCGAGCCAGATGGAGAAGGCCCAGAAGATCTCGGACACGGTGTACTTGTAGGGCCAGACGATGGCCAGGATGGCTGCCCCACCCAGGAGGTACTCGACGCGGAAGGTGTCGAGGTTCGGGTCATTGGTGGGCTTGTACGCGTTGGTCATGAGGTAGAGGATGTAGCCCTGGGAGCTGATGAAGGCGATCTTGAACAGGAGGTTGTAGATACTATTGGTCTGGAAGAGATCTGCCGGGGACAAGGGAGGAAGAACGGAGTGTCAGTCATTGATTGCGCTCTCCTGGCTTTCTCTCCCCAATGTATTGTTCTTTTCTTTTAATGATCAATTGCTTACCGAGATATCTCGTGATGTAGACGAGGAAATACATGCATTGCGACTTGAAGGATATTCCGGAACAGCTCTAGAAGCAACCAGACAGTTTTTCGTTAGGGATTCTGGTTACTTGTCGCGCCCGCCATCTCCGTTGGGGAAGGAGGGACAACGAACCTTGAGGTCGACCATCTTGTGAAGCAGGATCAGGATGGACCCCAGATGGCAGAAGTCCGCTGTGTAGAACAAGAACAATGGTCAGCGCAGCCCGGCGCGACGGAGTTGAAGGCCGGCATCGCCGCCCGCAAGGGACGCAGGGTGGTCGCGGCAGGGCGAGAACAACTAGGAGGAGGGGGGGGGGGATACGCATTGCATACCGAGGACGCGGAACACATTCAACATCTTGGAAAACCGTGTGGGATCGAGCCACTTGGATGAAGCAAAGAGGAGGACTTTCGAAAAGGAGAGGCGAGACCATGCGAATCTCGAATTGGGGAGGATGGGGCGTCGGTCGACGACGAGAGTTGGACGAGCTCAATGGGCGAGAACGGTGGGTGTCGTTGCTTGACTTGTGAGTTTGTCTGAATTGAAGTACCAAAGGGGAAGAAAAAAAAGAAGCTCTCCCACAACACGATGATGACAAGGCACAAGGCACACAACAAGCATAGGGACACGGCAGGTGGAAAGGACACGACGCGATTAGCTTCTGATTGGCCACCCATGGCTTCTAAACTTGGGAGCTGTGTACTGTACCGTGGCAGGCTCAGCATGCAGGCTATTATGGTGAGGTAAGCTGAGTAACCCAGCCTGGAAAAGGCCTGGGTTAGGCCTAGAGTAGGTCCAGAGTGCATTACCAATCCACTGGAAGGCCAGCGCTTCAGGGCCACTTAACAGGAACTACTGAAATCTAAAGCCCAAGACACGCCTTCAGAAATGTCTCTTCTGTTAGTGAGTCCTCGGTCATCATGAAGCCTCTCATCTCACTTCCCCCTCAGCGACATCTATGGAAGGTTCGATAGCGACCATGTATATCCCCTCATCATCAATCACCTTCCGGGAAAAAGGAGGGGAAAAAACCACAAACCTTTGTCTATACCAAACATCAATTCTGTACATATATACACACAACAATTCTTAGCTTTCAATACACTCCCCCTCCCTCCACCAGAAAAAATGGATGACAACACAACCAAAGAAGGCGAGACTCCTCCTGCCCTCTCCATCCACATCTCCAAAGGTGGCAAGACCATAGACATCCAGCTCCCTAGAGATGCCCTCCTCTCAGATCTCATAACGGCATGTGAAGAGTCCACAGCGTGGGGGCCATCCCCGGGAGCAGGAGCACCCACAGATCACGACGCCTCCTCGCAGCCGCCACCACCACCACAACAACAACAGCACTTCGACTGGGACAAGGCCAAGTTCATAGCCAAGGGCGCCATGCTGCGGTCCGGCCCCGACGATGACAAGACGATCGCCCACCTCGACGGCAAGAAGGTCATGCTCCAGGTGCCCACCATCGAAGACCTACAGGGCCTAAGGGAGTCCTCGGCTGCGGTCAAGGGGAGACAGGACCGCAGGGAGGCGCAGAGGAGGGCCGCGGTGCCTGCGCGGCGGACGGCGGGACAGAAGCGGCGGCCTGGGGACGCCGAGTACACGTTTCTGCGGATCGAGCCGCTGCCTGGGCTGAGGAATCCGGAGAAGAGCCGGGAGTTGCTGGTGCGGCTGGCCGAGGACCCTGGGATCAGGTCTGCCATGAGGAGACATAAGTTTACAGGTACGTGGGGAAAAGAACTCTTTGTGTCTCTCTAGAGGGCGCGAGGTCTGCGAGGTCTCCTTGCACAATGAAAGAGCACCCCCATCAGGTGAAGGGAAGGATGAAACACACACACACAGACACACACACACACAAAGCTAACAAATGAACTCCCCAGTCGGCCTCCTTACAGAGATGGACCCCCTAAGCAACACCCAGTCCTCCCACGAAGGCACCACCCGCATCCTAGGCCTCAACCGCAACCACGGCGAGGCCATCGAGCTCCGCCTCCGCACTGACGCCTACGACGGCTACCGCGCCTACCGCACCATCCGCAACACCCTCTGCCACGAGCTCGCCCACAACGTCCACGGCCCTCACGACCGCAGCTTCTGGGACCTGTGCCACCAGATCGAGCAGGAGGTGGCCGCTACCGACTGGTGGCACGGCGGGCGGGTCGTGGGTAGCGGCGGGCCAGAGCGGGAGGGGCGGTTCTTTTTCGAACCGAGTGCCGAGGATGATGCTCCTGACCATGGGGGCTGGACGGGCGGGACTTGGGTTCTTGGTGGTGGGAGCAGCAGCAACAGCAGTAGCAGCGGGTCTGGGGCTGGCAGTGGTTCTGGGACTGCCGGTGGTCTTAGGACTGTCAGTGTTTTTGGGGCTGCCGGTGGTTCTGGCGGTGGGCTGAGAAGGCGAGACGTGCTAGCGAGAGCGGCAGAGGAGAGGAGGAGGAGGAGGATGCAGGAGGATAGCGAGCCACCACCCAACGGGGACGGCGAGGATGAGAGCCGCACGGGTGGGTAGGTAGTATGACAATGCGGAAAGGCAAGGCAATCTACTACTACTATTTCTACTACTACTTCTACTACTACTATTTCTATTACTACTCTTCTACTACTACTACTTCTACTACTACTACTGCCATACATGGCCTGCATCATGACGGACCACTCATTCATTCCCTGTGCGCACAGGACATGGCGCCATCGTCGCAAAATCACACACTTCCCAGAGTGCAAAGGGGGACCTAGACCCCCGCATTCCCTCCTGCGCAAAAGTGCGAAGGTACATGACACAGACAGACTCGTGCTCACTCACTGCATAACAGACAGGTCATCCATGCTGACCATGTAGGTAGAACACAAAAGAGGTCATTCAGAACCAAACCAAAACCAAAACCAGACCAGACGAGTCCAGTCCAGTCCAGTCCAGTCCGTCCGTCTCAGGCCCGTTCAGGCCCGCCATGCCTCCCTCCTCCATATCTGGTCTCAACAAAACATGGTCATGCAGCACAATTGAATTCCATCTACTGCAATCAATAGGGTGAACATTTTGGTTTTGTGTCGAATGCAGCGGGTGTCTCCAAGCAACAAAAGTTCATTCATTCGATTTCTGATTTGACTGTATTCTCTTTCTGGGGGGTATCATTGTGATTATGCGCTCCTTCTATCTCTCTCCCTCTCTCTCTCTCTCTCCCTCTCTCTCTCTCTCTCCCTCTCTCTCTCTCTCTCTCTCTCTCTCTCTCTCTCTCCCTCTCTCCATATCTCGCCGGCCTCTGTACAATATAAACAGCATAATGACAACATTCCCATAGATAAATCTTCCTTTCGCCTTGTCCCCGGTGTCGCCCTTGTTGATGTAACAGGATTGACCTCTCCTTCTTCCTTCTTTATGTTTGTGTAAACACACACACACACACAGACAAGCCTAGCCCCACCCTCCCGACGCTGCGGGCGCCAAGGCTCATGAATAGCAACGGCGCCCGTTTTTTTACTTCGTCTTTGGTGGCGCCCGAGGGGGGGGGGGGGGCAGAGCTATTTTAGACCTCAAGCCAACTCCATCTTGGCGATGCTCGGAATCTAAGCGGCCGTTGCGTCTCTTAGGGGGGGGGGGGGGAAACCCCTCGAAAACAGTGAATGTAAAGATATATGTCTGGGCCCATATCCAACCTTCACACACATAGCATCATCCGAGTGATGTCTGCACATCCCCATCCTTTCTCTCTCTCTCTCTCTCTCTTCTTTCCTCCATCATTCTTTTTCCCCTCTCGGCTCTTCAGGTTATATGGTTTCCCCCTTCCACAAAACAAAAAAGGAAAAATAAATGTTACAGCATGAAATCCTTTTCTTTCTGCTTTCGCGATGGTTGCTTGCTTGGTCATGCAAAATTGTCGTCATTGTCGGTCGTCGTCACGACGTCTTCAGAAAATGGTGTCGGGCTGGAAATCGAAGCATATAAAATAAAGTAATAACCCCTTTTGGGAGAAAACGCCGGCACGCTATGCTTGAATCATATGCTGGATTTCAGATCTGGTTGGCCTCGACGAGACCGTTGGAGGCGGGGGTTGTCCGAAAAAAAGGACACAGGTCGCCTTGGGCGGGAGTTGCGAGTGCCTTGGGCCCCGAGGAGCCCACGACAGCTCGAATGATGATTGATGCTCAAGAACTGTCCTCCGGCTGTGGCAGGTCCAACAAACTGTGTAGACCAGGCCACGCCGGGACAGGACACCCAGGACGACCTGAGGACCCCCCCGTTGGGCATCGGTTCTGCCGACAAGTCGATGGTGGGGACGCGCGGAGACAAGTCATCGTAGTCTATCCGCACCGTCGCAGTTCTCCTTTTTTTTTAAAAAAAAAAAATTCTTTTACTTTCCCTGCTTCACCCACTCCTTGACGTCGGGATTCCATTGGTGCCTGATGGTGGGGAAGAGAACAGTTAGTTTTGCTATGCAACACGACGGGGTACTTTCTTTATTCCGAAAGGGAAAAGAAAGACGAAAGGAAAAAAAGAACTTACCCTTGCCAGGTGGTGGTGACCAGACTCTTCTTGCCGTACTCCTCGACCAGGATATTATCAAAGGAGTAGGGGACAGTAGCAGTGACGCCCTCGAACTCTGTCTCGCGCATGGGGTAGAGCTGGGTGGTCTTGTAGCGGTGGTTGTTCTTGCAGGCCCAGACACCCGGGGCGCGCTTGGGGTCACGCTCGGCGAGGCCGGTGATGTCGATGAACATGCCGTTGCTGGTGTCGATCCACCGGGCGTCGATGACGTTCATACCGTTGCCGCGCTGGCGGTCGACGTGGTTGGGGTTGACGTCGAGCAGGTAGACCTTGGTGTGCTCCTCGCCGGTGGCCTCGTCGCGGTAGCGGTACTCGTGCATGGTGCGGTTGTAGTGGTCGCCCAGGTACTGCAGGGTGGCGGCGGTGACCTGGGTGTCGAGGTCGTAGTCCCAGGGCATGATCTGTCCGTTCCACCACCAGCCCAGGAGGGTGCCGTGGGCGAGCCAGGTCTCGACGCCCAGGGCGCGGAAGACGGTCAGGTAGCTGCGCACGAGGTTGCGCAGGTTGACGCGGTGCTCGTCGTAGCCCACCATGCCCTGGAAGTAGCGCTCATCGTAGTGGCCCAGCTCGTCGTTGCCGCCAGGCTCGTGGAAGTACTTGCCATCGCCCTTCTTCTCGACCCGCCGCGGCTCGAGGATGTTGGGGAGCGCGAGGGCGAGGGTGGTAGACGCGAGAGAGGCGGCGAGGAGGATCGCTGTTGTCGGCTTCATGGTTGAAAGAAAGAAAAAAAGGGTGGAGATTTTGTGGAATGAGAGAACAAGAGAAAGAAAGAGGAGGAGCGTGGCCCAGTGGCCGGGACTTGTAAGGTTGTTGTTTTGGGGGGGTGGGGGGGAATTCAACTGTCTCGGTGGCACAAAGGAAGATGACTCCGTTGCGTCTGGTGTGCGTCTGTCTCTCCTGCACAGTAACGCTTGGCGATCGTCTTCCTTATTTTCCCTCCTTCCTCGAGGACACCTTTTGGGTCGGAGGTGAGGTTGGTGGTTGTGTGTTTGTGTCAGACACAAGAATTGTTTTAGAACCCGAGACCAGTCAAGATCACAGGGGGGGAGAAGAGGGTGGAAGGTGGGCGCTTATGGTCGGCGGGTGGGAGTGAGACACCAGTCTTGGGGTGCGTAATCAGACTTGGGACCTGGATCAGGCCGCAGGGAGGAATGAGAAGCAGAGAGAAAGAAAGAAAAAAAAACAAATGATGATGACACTTTTGGCTTCCAGGTCGTTCGGTTTGATGTCTTTGACGGGGGAGAGGGGGGGGGGGAAAGTATGCGGGTTGCGGGTCAGGCGGTGGTGACGATGCGGTGTGAGGTGGTCGCGTGACGTCGACAGTGAAGGTTGGAGATGCAAACGGGACCAACGAGGAGCCCAACCAACGAAAGGAGATTTAGATGATTTCTGCTGTCTTGTCAGGTTGCTGGGGAAGGGGGCCAAGCAAGAAAAGGAATGCCAGACAGGCAGCTGGATATACAATTGTTTGTACTACAGCAATAGTGTTTATGGAAAGATAGCGAAAGAAAAAAAGAAGATAAAATGGGCACACGACCACCCGACGGAATGCTGGGGCGAGGCGGATTTGGGGGCGGAGGAGGAGGGAGGGTACGTACTATGGTAGCAGGGCTCGTGGGGACCCAAGGTTCAGGTCCACGTCGGCCCCAAGTACGTACCCAAAGAAGGGAGACAGGGCCGCCGTCAGCTTTCTGACAGGGGGGGGCCTCTACTGTACAAGGAGGTGAGGGGGCCTGTGGACCCACTACAGGCAGGGGATGAGCGCCAGGAATTGCGCAAGTCAAATCTCAATTGAGTTCGTGCGTTTTACCGTGGAGGACGACGACAAATCACACACGCAGGAGGAGAGTACTACTATACAGTTATAGTACTAGTAAGATCTGCCCAACCTGAATGATAGACAAAGGAAATAAGAGGAGGGGCGGCACAACCTGGGGTGGCTGAGAGACAAAGAGGAGAAACGGGATCCCAACGGCGGCAACAGCAACAGCCCAGTCCTGTGGAAGGGTGGGTGGGTTGCTGAGTACTAAGTACTGGTGGTGGTGCTGAAGGAGGATAGAGGGGGGGAGAGAGAGAGAGAGAGAGAGAGAGAGAGGAGAGACAGAGTATAAGCGTCAACATGACTGACTGCATTCCATTGCATACTTAACATACGACGGTAAATAAATAAATAAGTAAACAAATAAATTGTCACAAGAGACATTGCGAGGGAATGTCTTGGAGAGGAGGAGGAGGAGTGGAAAAGCACATGCACAATTACACATCACATCACTCACTCACTCGCTCAACTCATCATAGTACTCTCATAGTACGCTGCAGGCGTCGCGTGAGCAATTTCCAATTGCCGTCCCTTCCGAACGCCGGTGGCTTTGCCAGGGATCTTCCTCCCCTCGTTGTATGTGTTACGACAGCTGGTAGCCACACCACCACTATCACCACCACCAACCCAAGATTGCGATTGCTACATTGACCATGTTATCTCTTGCCTGCTCTCTTCTGCTCTTCTCTGCTCTGGTCTGCAGCCCTTTCCTGCACCTCTTGGCCTTGGCAATGTCGGTGTACCACACGCCCATTTGGCTTTGGGGCTGATACTTGTTTCATACCCGGCTTTCTTCTCGTGTGACCCTTGAGAATGTCCATCTGTGAGAGTCCTGTTGGCCATGTCAAATGGGAGCAAGAGAGATAATGATAGCAGAATCCTCATGACGGGACGATAAGGGATCAGAACAGGCAGAGCAAAGATAAAAAGAAAAAGGGGGGCACGGACAATTCCGACATGGTGAACCTGGCCGACCTCGGCATGAGATCGCGAGGCTCGGGTATAATTCTGGGAATTGAATTGACTCGTAGTTTTCGTCTATTGATGTTTTCTTCTTCTTTTTTCCCCTTTTCTTCCAGCAGACCAAGGACCAAACGATGTCTTGTCTCGCCAGGAAACCACTACTTTACGACTACTTTTCATCACCACCATCACACTATTCGTACCCTATATGTGCAACTGTCTTACCGCCCTTGCCTACTGGTTTTAGGACCAGAACATAAGCTGCATCCAAACTATTCTGTCAGGGAGACCATGATTTTTGGGGGGAGAGAAACAGTTATGGGGCGTGCTAACAAGAAAAACCCCACCCATGGTGGTGGCGCATGGGTGAGGCGGCGTTGCGAAAGGTGATGACGGCAGCGTCCCAAAACGCCCACAACATTAGCCCCAAACCAGCACCAGACGACATGTCAAACACAGTCAATAAATAAATAATATATTTGAACTGGACGCGCGGCCCACAGGTTACGGTGTCACTGGCATGCCCTCCTACCCTTCCCTCCCCATTCCCATTACGCTTTATCCCTGATCCCTGCTGCACTCCCTGCAAAAGGATGCGGGGCACATCCGAGAGCGAGGGGCCAATCATGATTCTCTGCGTCGTACAACTCTGGTCCACTGTATCCTTCTGTGCATTTCGCTATGTATAGCAGGGTCATGCTACGGGCGGTCGGTGGTTAGGTGATCCGTGCCACAGGGCCCTGAGCCACCAGCGCCACCCACTACCAAGCTTTTTTCCCCCCCTCCCTGGCGCCCGTATGCCCCCCCTGTGGCCCCTGTGGCCCCTGTGGCAGCACCATCACCTCTCCCTGGTCCTCCCTCAAGGCCGGTGACAGCCCTGCCAGGCCGCAAGCTTAATTGGATCCGAACGTTGCCACAACATCTTAATAGTACATAGTAGCATCTGGGTATCCATCTTGCCCATCGTAACAACCCCCAGACGTACCACGATGAATCGGCAGCAGACGTCTCCTTGATGTGAACATACTCCCACATGTGCCGGTCGCAAAGTCCACGTTTTACTTAAGAAGATTCTCCACCCCCCGTGCCTCGTGGTAGAGCTGCATTGGGACCACATACACACCATCGTGTAGTACTATGGTGCTATGTTGGTAGTGATTATAGGACATACTTACTGTGCTATGTAGGGGGCAGTAAAGCATAGGCATGTTTGTTGTACCTGGCGCGACACGCACACGTCCTGCAACACAGCCCCCCCCCCCCCCAAAGCCCTCAGCCCACATATTCTTGTATGTATGCCCTCTCGCAAGTAGGCTTGTCCAGACCCTCGCATCCGTCTGCCTGACTGAGGCACACCTCTCAGCTGCCAAGGCGTGAGGATCAACGCTTGACGGCGTAATCACATCTCGCCTGTGCGCAATACGGTTACTGTACTTTTACCCAACAAAAAAAAAAAATCCTCCCCGCCAAGGGATGATGAATCTGGATGCATTGGCACAGGATCGACATGTTGGGAGACCTGGGGGCCGTCCACTACGAGGATGAGGAGAGGGGGGAGAGAGAGAGAAATGGTTTGGTATCACACAAGAGTCAGATTAATCATCACCTGGGAAGTCATCCACTCAATCTACATAGGTCGGCCTTGTGTACTTAGCATCACGACCTTCATGAGAAGAAGCCCACAGGCTAGGGTTCACTCGTTGTCTCAAAATCGTAAATGCTACTACTTGTGCGTGCTGCAGGCTCCACCGTTTTCTGGGTCCTTCAGCTCCTCTCTGGTGAGGCCATCCCATGTGTACTTTACTATAGTACAACACACATTCTTTCTCTCTTTTTCTGTTTCTCGTGCTTACTCGAGACGATCGCCCACAAAATATCCACATCTTGCTTGGCAACCTTCTTTAAATTATACTGTGGTCCGTTCTCCCTATATGGCAAGGATGCACCCCCCCCCCCCATCTCTTTGACATCTTGAAGAGCGAGGCAGCCGTCCTCGTCCTCGTCCGAAAACCGATTTCGTCCGAGTGGCTTCTCCTCCTCCTCCTCCTCCTCCTCCTCCTTCTCCCCCTCCTCTTCTTCCTAAACGTCGATCAGGTCGCGTGGTCACCTTCCTCTTACAGACATCAGCCCGCTGTCCCCCCCCCCTCCCTCCTCGCTTTTCCCTCCCTCCCTCTCATGTCTCTTCTCTGACGTTTCTCATTCACACACCCTGCACACGCAAAACTCAACAGCCCCCCTTCCCCCAGAAGCTTGGCAGTCTATTGCATGCACATATGATTATTGCCAAGCACCCAAGGCATACTATCAAGCTTCCCGGATCCCGTCATGACCTCAGCGGCTTACATTCATAGTTCCAAGACTTCTTCATCTTGCGGATGTTAAGAGACTTTTTTTCCTTTTTCTTTTTGTCATTTTTCTTGGCTTATTTAATTTGTTTCGACGCAGCTGCATGAAAAGCTTAGGGGGGACGATTCCTCACTGCATTAGCGTTTTCCCAACTAAGAACGAGAAGGATTTACGAGATTTCGAGCAATGTGCCCTTTTCGGAGTTTTTGTTTAGTAAGACAAGTAAGTGTTAATTAGGTGAATGCGTACTGAATGTATGATCTATTCACCATCATAAGGTCGGCGTCGGAAAGTTGGATTCCGGCCGTGACAAGCCAGTATTAGTTGATATCCAAAGTGCTCTTTTGTGGCAATGCATTGGAGCACGCAGCAAAAGTAGGGCTGCCCACTTGCCCGAGTCGCAGCCGGAGTCGTCCTCCTCCCCTGATGACACCATTGTGCATTTTTTCCATCGTTGGCTGTTAATAAGGCTGCGAATCCTCCTCTTTGCCCAAGGTAGGACACACGTATGAATATGATAGGTTGGGGGAGGCCAAGCCCCGGGCAACCACCCGAGTCGCAGTGTGGCGGTATGCACTGCATGTCAGATGCTTCCTGTCACTTAGATCCAGGCATCAGAATCGCAGCAAGCCCTCTGTGTGTGCCCTAATGCCCGATGGAGTGGGGTATGGTGAGAGTCACTTTCTGGATGCCTCACTCCCAGGCAAGCATCGAGAGCAGTTCGACTCCACGGGCCTGGTCTATAGAAGTTCGTCCTATCTCCTCAGTTCTTCTTGCGCGAAACTCGGTTGCTTGCAGCACCTCACCTCCAGAGATGGCAGATATTTCGCAAGAAGAGGATGGGCTCGCTCATCCGTCTGAGGCTGCAGGCCCAGATCCGACGGGCTTGCCCTGCAACGACACCGACCAGACACCCATCATAGCACCGAACATGGAACTCGACAAGACGCGGAAAATGGGGGAGTTGTTGGAAAGAGGTGGCAGCCAGAGACACGCACAAGTGTACTCCGTGGTTGATGTTAAAAGTGGTCAACCAGCAGATGGCCTCGAAGCTCATGTCTTTGTCCTGGACAGCAGTCAGCCAGAAATACACAAGCACCGGCTGCGATGCATCAAGCGGATGAGCCGCCGCGCGCAGCTTAAGGTTCAGGTCCATAACGCCGTTATCGTCGTGATCTCAACGTCTGAAGGAAACGCACATCAAACACGTCTTGAGGAGGTGAAGCCCGAAGCACATGAGAGCACCGAAAAGAAAGAGGTTCAGAAGAAGGTGAAGACACCCTGTCAACGCGAGTCCGCACGTATACGACAACTCGCAAAGCGGAAGGTCAAACGGACCACACAACCTGTGGATGCCGCAGCTGGAGAAAGTCTAAAGAGCGACAGGGCCGAAGCCACCCTTTACCTGGTTTTGCTCTATATTCTTTACGAGGCAGATGGGAGTATGCGACAGGCGATGACCCCAGACCATGTGAAGCTTCTCCAGGCGACGGGAAGTAGTTCCTTGCATGGTTTGTTGAAGACATATATGAGCCAGGAGACCATCGACTTCAAGACACTCGAAGACATGGAGGCATATTCCACAGTCAAGCCTGATGAGATCAGCTCGTTGCGGCGTCTCCATGAGAAGCTCTCCAGCATCGACCAGGATCATCACGACAAATTGCTCCAGATCATCCAAGAACAAGCAAGACACCCCAAAGGGTCTGCTCCGTGGCGCGAGATCCAAGACGGTCGGAGAGCAGAAGCATTCACCCAGCTCAGACTCGCACGCCATGCCAAGAGCGTTCTGCCCCAGGTGTTGGGCAAATTAGAGACACTCCACGGGATCAACAGTCGCCATCTGGCTGTAGCCCGCGAGAATGCGAGGGCTAAGTCGCTCCAGGACCAACTGGGAAGACTTTCAGACACTGTGACTCAGCTCGAGATCTGGATGGGTACAGTCTTTCCCCTGTCTGGTGCGCGTGACGATTTGTTCCGTCGTTGGGAAGCTGCAAAAATGGAGTTGGATGAGTTCAAGAGCAAGCATCCACGTATTGAATTACCACAACTGGGATCTGATGTAGATCTCGAGGAGGGTTTGTTGCGGATGACGCTTAGATGATAATAGACACCACGTCTTGCGTCATGCTAGATTGATCCATACGAGATAGCAAAGTTTCGTGGATAGAGAAAGAGCCGGAGGCAGTAGGTAATTCAATGCAGCAGCGAATTATTATGGCAGCGGCGACGAGTAGGCATCCGCGAAGCGCTCTTAGAGTCCTTGCCTTGCAGAATAACCCCTATGTGTAATGAGCTGACTCTGAAAGCAACCGTGCTATTTGGTTTATCGTCAAGTATCTAGTGCCGCGAGGTGTGTTGAAAGGAAAGAGGTCTCACAAGAATTATGAGTGCCGTCTAGGGGGCTGGACAGCTGTACATTATGTACAGGCACAATTCGCGAAGGTTTGGTCTCTCAGCAACATGAAATGCTTCCATCACAACCACATACTCTGTTGGCCTCTTACCGCTCAGACCCTCATCTTTTCCTTTTGAACATAGAACATAACCTGAAATCACCAGACTGCCCTGGCTGACATTTAAAGAAGCACCTTCGGAATATATTTCCACTAGATAATTATCAAGTACATCTCTTTGTTATAGCCTGATCAAGGAACTGGACGGATACGAAAAATGCAGCACTCGGAAAGTCGAGTTCATTGGCTTTCTGCATTTTTCAAGTACGAGTTCACTTGTTATTCTTCATCGAGCCATTCCCAACAACGAGGCTCCAGTCATCCATATCCCTTGCAATTGTGCACTGCCTGGCGTGTTCTTGCAAAGATCCAACGTTGACCCCATCCACTATGCATGGTCCTCGCCAAGGCTCATCTTCTGGATTCTGTGCCAGCCAGCGAGACATGATAAATGCCTCTGTATCTGGTAGACCACATTAGATACTGCGTGTCTATTCTTTACTCGTTGTTCTGATAGAGAAAGAGAGTATGACGTACGATGTCCATCAGTGCCCGCCTGCGCCAGCTGCGCTACGTTGGTAATGGGGCAGGTTTGGTCGGGTCTGTTGGATTGGGCCATGGTGTCTCGAGTTCTTGTGGCCAAATACAGAGGCTCTCAGGCAAGGAAAATGGAGAAAGAGTTGCGTTCTATTATGTCTTGTGCTTAGAAGAGCCTTGTCACATGAGTGAAATGTTCTTCAGATCCTGGGTTCAGTCCTTCGAGTTCGGCGTGGACAGGAGCTCAGGGGTTTATATAATTCGACATGTTCCTTGAGAAGCACTACTTGAACAGAAACCCTTTCTTTTATGGTTGCCTTGCAAGCTGTGTTCTACCTCAGGAACCCAGCTATTATGCGCCGCCATCTCCTCACTCTCGTGAGCAATGTTACGTCTGCCACCCTCGTTGACCACACTGCCTGCGGAGGGCCAATTTAGAGATTGGTTGAGCTATCATTAAGCCAGATAAGCCCTTCACTAGTCCAACCACTGAGAGCTTTGGCCCTAGGGCGGGGTGTTATGTACAGTAAGTTTGGAATTATATCGATTGGAGGGCCAATTTTTTCATCTCTGTCCACCCAGCTGCGATTGTGTGCTGATTTTGGATTACTGCATGCCCCTATTGAACCATCCAATCATCAAAACGGCCCTTGGGAAGGGGGCGAATTGGATATATGCATGCTTGCGCCACCTATGCCATCCTAGGACCCCCCAACGAATGAAAATAAAGGCCCTTTTCAAGGGTGCTAGTCCTGCATCTTGCTACTGAGGAAGGCACATCAGACAGGAAGTCATTTATATAAGCGGAGTTTAATGCTGAAAACAGTATAGTCTCTTAAGGCGGATCTCTTACAAAAGCGTTCGTGATCCCACTGCCACAAGGCTGCAAACGAGCCAGCGCGTTGCTGTGTTTGACATCAGCGCACAGTGGCCGTCCACTGCGGTATCAATTCATGACAGACTGGCCTCTCTACTCTGAACAAGTTGCGTGTTTGACAGATCTCTGATGGTAGAGCCCGCACTGATGTTTGCTTTGCTAGAACGTTCGTTACTCCAATCGCGGGGTCTATCGAGTCCTCACAGCTGCTCGACATAGTATCGACCCCCCCCCCCCTTTCAAGGGGACCCCCTATCACAAGCCCACCACCATCGATAGTCTAGCGCCGAGAACTTGCTCGGCGCACCAGACATTTCGCAAAATCATAATGACAGTTTCCTCGAAGAACTTGATTGGTATATAGAGGCAGTCAATCATCAGAACTATCTGGATGAAACGCTACTCTCCGTTTTGTGTGAAGGAACAGGGTTGCTGTCAACTTGGTTCGAACTCCCTTCGATATCCTTTAGACGATTGTGCTGGTACATCATCATCTTCATCTGATGGTTCTCAATTTCTTATCCTCTTTCCTTCCACAACCCGACCATCGCTAGTCAATTTTCGAGTCCTCAGCCTTTATCGCAGCCGTCATCAAGCCTTCAATCGCCAGCAGACTTGTCGTCGTTAAGCAATGAGACCTCGTCATCATCATCATCATCGCCTCCAGCTGTGTCATCTTTGCTCTACTGCGGCGACTGTGACGTCCCTGTCCACAGCGTCGAGGAGACCTTGTATATATAAGCCATATCAGAAGCTTCACTTAATGAAAACGCCATCTGATCATTCGTCGCACATTAGGATACATGTCGCAACTCACCATATGCGCGTCACTGATTCGCGGTGGCATTGTGTGCAGCCCGGATGCGACATATCCACCAGATCACGGAAGGATCTGGCACGACACTTGGAGTGCATGCACTTACACATCATGTACACGTGCTGCTGCGGTGCTCGTGGACGGCTTGATAAGCACAAGAGCCATCTCCAACGACAACAGTGTAGAAATGGCAACTCATACATGTGTCGATGTGGACATCTAACGGACAGTCACAAGCCCGCGGGCCTTGATCAACATCGGTTGCACCTTCAATCATGTGAACATGGACGGTACCGGGGCCCAGATGGGTTGCTACCCAAAAGAGGAAGACCACGAAAGAGGATGGAATATGAAATCAGCACAACGACAGACATATTGACAGAGTCTGACTGGGAGCTCTCAGTGGCTTTAGCAATTTAGTGCAGCGTTACGAAATGTTTGCGTGTTTAGGAATCAGAGCTTGGACAGTCATTTCTTGTCAGTTAGTTACTTTTGTTTCCTTCGGTTCCAGGGGAACAGGCCAATTGCTATTTTTTAACGTGTGGTGTTCTTGCGGGGTGGATTCGCCTGGGAATATCTTTTGGAATGGAGTTATTTCAATTACGATCGCTACCTTATCATTGCTTCTTTGCTTCGAGAACGCAATGTTACAATGCAATGACTAGTTTTCTCCCAGACACAGACCCAGATTTCAACAGCTGCAAGCCTTGTAAAACGCCAGGCAGCCCCCCTTCTACTCTTTGTATCGGGTGCGTCTTCAACATCCCTTTCTCGAGAAACCTCTGAATGATACGCAAGTGTTGTACTGCGAGCGCCAGCTTTCCTGGGTCTGCCGAGCTCTCGTAACCTTTCGACAGCCGTACATCCTCGCCCAGTCCTTCATAACTCAAGACGGCCTTGGCATGCACCGCGCGACGTGTGCGCAACTCGTCAGGAACTAGCTCCAGCGACACATATCTGCCACCCGTCCGGCCAAGCGCCGCATAGCAGTGCGCGACCGAAGCTGGGTCGGCGATGCAGTCGTAAGCGTGCTTCAGTCTGCCGTTTGTGCGCCTCTTGATCTCGGCCATGTCAGGTCCCATGTAATCCACCTCCCCGACAGCACCACGGGTACGGACGAGTTCGAAGTTGCGCGGGCTGCACGTTGCGATAGGCTCCAGCCCAGACAGCTGCAGGAGCTGGAGGGCCAGCGTGCCTGTCGCCGTGCTCGCGCCATACACCAGCACCGATAAAGGCTTCTCTGCGGGCAAGTCGGGAGTGACTGTGAGGGCCAGCGCGGATGGGTCCCAGAGGGCCATCACGTTTGTCATCAGACCCACGCCCAGAGTCGCAGCCTCCTCCATAGGTACATCCTGAGGAACCCGGAGTAACAGCTCAGGGCGCGCCCGCGTGTATTCTGCGAACGCTCCGTTGGTGGGATCGCTAGGATTCGAGCCATGGACCATGCCACAAACGCGGTCGCCAATGCAGAGATCTGTTTTTGTGCTTGGGGGGATCGACACCACAATGCCTGCGAAGTCCATGCCGATGACGGCGCCTGGCGTAGGGAAGGCTGCGCCCATCTTGTGATCGCTTGGGTTGAGAGCCAATGCGACCGTCTTGATCATAGTTCCAGGCTTGAGTGACGGAAGAGGCACGCCGTCAGCCAATTTCGGAGTGCCGTTTTCATCTTGGATTATGGCAATTTGCGACGAAGGCAACAAGGTTGTTGAGTCTGCTGTCAGCAATATCAGCTTTGTTTGGTGCCAGTACTGGTGAACCTACAGCCTTTTCTTCAGCTATGGCTAGGAAGATGCTTGTCTAATTATATGCATGTCACATATAAGTAACCTAAGCTTATTATACCTGCTATCGAAAGCCAAACACATGCCGATTCAGGCAATTTGACGCCGACTTTCTCAACTCTCGGCGACGTTTTAGGTGGAGGCCGTATCCCATTTGCGTTTCTCCTGTCTTCTTTTGTTTTCTCTTCTCTTCTCTCCCTTTTTTTATCTCTTCTTTGAGTTGGACGAGGAAAGCGCCTGGATGTGCCCGATGGTTTTGAGAAAATCCCAAATATAATGATTATATCGCCACATGGGCACTGTTTGATATGACACTACATACTTATATGTACTCTTTTGGCAGGGGATTCTTTCTCTCCTTCTAATATTGATGCGAGTTCTGGATCATGAGTGGCCACGTTATTCTAATTAAGTCGTGATATGTCATCGAGCAACACTGCCCAGATGGTGATTAAACATCCGCACCACGACTTGACACTCATCAAAAAGTGCGTCTGAAATTGTATCTCTCTATGTTAGGCCGTACGCTCCTCATTTCGTTATGTCGTTCTCAATTAGACACCCTTTTTTCGACTGACACGGCGTTTGCTTCTGCCCGGTTGTATCTATCTTTCTCGTGCTTCAGACCATACTCGGTCTCTAATTTCTCCCGCAGCACAATCTCATCCTCGAACAGAGATAACAGGAATCCAAATCCAGCGAATGCAATAGATACCTGAAAGACGCGTTGAAGCGCCTGGGAGTAGACAGAGCGTAGCTCGGCCTCGAATGGAGGGCGGAAACTGTTTTACCTGCGCAGCTGATGCTGAGCCGTAGGCTCCTCCGCTGGACAACATCTGCACAGCCGCAGGATCCGTAATCTCACCAAGCAGCTGGCTGACGCGGTTGTTGAAGATCGTGGCGGGTATGGCAACACCCCAAACCCAACCGACACTTCGTATGAACCCCCACGCCGCCGACGCTGCTGCCTGGTCACTCTCGGGCACGGCGCTCTGAAACGCCGGCAGTTGAGAGTTGAGCAATACACCTCCGCCTAGAGCACTCACACACTGGTAGCTTGCCCATTGGGCGACGGTGCTGGATGGATTCTGCAGCGTAAACAGCCCGAGACCAAGCATGAACACCGCAAATCCGGCGACATGAACTGGCTTATACCGACCCCAACGGCTGATTGCCACGGAGGCGAGAGCCGCACCGGGGATTGCTACAAGGGACATTGGCAACAGAGCAACGCCCGAGTATTGCGGCCCATAAAGTTTGACGGCTTGGAAGAAGACCGGCTGTTTGTTCACTTTCGCGTCAGCGAGATTTGAGGACATGGATGATTGTCTGGGGGGAGACAACATACGGGAAAAAAACACTCCAGAATGTGAGTGCTGAGTTGATGAAGGTGTTGATACTGATGATGATGGATGTGCGATGTTTGAAGAGCCGCGGAGGCATGACAGGTTCTGGAGCGGCAAATCGACCACCTTGGGTATATCCAAAGATCAAGAAGCCAAAGAGCCCGAGGAGAAGTGGCACAAGTACATGCCACGAGCCCCAGCTGTAAGTGGAACCAGCGTAGGCAAGAGCATACAGGACCGCAACCGTGGCGGCTATCAAGACCACGTTGCCTAGAAGGTCGATGCGCCGCACCTTTTGCGCAAAAGTCATGTGATCCTCGTAGTTGACTTGTAGGAAGACGAACAGAATGACGAGCGAGGCTCCACCTATGGGAAGGTTGAGGTAAAATATCCAACGCCATGTTGTGTGGGCGGTGATGGAACCCCCGATGAAAGGACCAAGAGTTGTGCCAACCCCATAGATGCACAAGATAACACCGATGTAGTTGCCACGCAGACGAAGGGGGACGAGATCGGAGACGATAATATCTGATTAGATCATACAATTGGCAATTAGTATACGCAATGTCTGCAGACAATAGATAATAACCAATGTCCATGTGTTCGCGACCGAGGGAGGAAACTGACCATTGAGCAAAGTAATCCACCAGATCCCAATCCCTGGATGGTTCGTCCCGCGATCATCATGCCTGCGTTTTTCGCACCGCCGCAGAGGCCGCTGCCCAAGGTGAGTGTGGCGACGCTGCCCAGCATGATCCATCGTCGACCAAAAACATTGCATAGCTGACCGAGCAGGGGCTGAATCGCTGCACTGCGAGCACCCAAGAGGTGTTAGCAATCATCAACAGACGAAGAAAGTCTTGGTAAAGAAAGAAGAAAACATACTGAGCGCAGGCTGACAGGTTCAGAATGCACGCACCTGCATGTGGAGAAGGCGTTTGTTATCCAGATGTATTTCTCGCCTAGGCTTAGGTCGGAGACGATTTCTGGCATTGCAACAGTGATTACCGTATTCTCCAATGCTGTCAACAGCAATGTGACGCCCAATCCGATGATAATGATCCATAAACGCAACCCGGGGTGAAAATCATCCCCATCGGAACTCCCATCGTCTTCCGCCGCAGTATTTCCCGACTCGGGCTCTGGATCGCTGGTAGACGGCGTGGCGAACATGTCTGAGGAGATTGGCTGCATTTGTTTTGCGACCGGCGAAGAAGCTGGAGCAGGTGCGCTGCTGACACCAGACTCAAAGTCGAGGATGTGGTTCAGCACTCATGACGGACGGGACTTAGCTTTTGCGGCGGCATAGTAGGCACTCAGTACCCATCCAGACACCAAATGATTTGTATGGGGCCATGGAAGATGTCTAGAAACCAGCTCATTCTCGGTTTGGCGAACTTTTTACCCATCGGCGCAGTCAGCATGTATGCAAGTCTTAGGACCTCTGTACCAGGCCGCAGCCTTTTGCAGCGAATTGATACCTAAGTAGGCAAAACAACGCCGTAGGCTGAGACAAAGACCTGAACCAGGCAAAAAAAGTCCTTAAGCACGGAACAGGACAGACCCAGATCAGGACGCCCAAAGCCGACTGTTTCACGAGCCCTCCAGGTACTACAGGGGACGTAACCAAGAACTTTGGGCCCGTAGAAGCTTTGATTCGTACTTACATAATTTCCCTTTTGACTACCAAGGAGGGTGGGATCAGGTCAGGATGTCCCTACGATTTGAAGCCCCAGGACAAAGGGAGTCTATCAGTCAGCTGAGGAAGTGAAGTGACATCGAGATGGGATGCACGGCGTTGATGATTAACAAAGCAGCGTTCTAGTACTTCTTTCACTGAGCTCTAGGCGAATCCGGCCCATCCGGCCTCAGCGAGGTCTTCCTCTCGCATCTCTCCGTGCCTAAGAAGTAGCCGTCCCTCGAACAAACATATTCATCGTTATAATTTATCTGCTGCACCAATCGTGGTTGCTTCCTTTTGTAGAGACCACTCGTTTTGGAATTCCTCGCTCTTTTCATCCTGTGAGCATGCTGCTACAATGTTCAGGTTTCTTGTGTAATATATGCATCAACTCTAGTTGACGGGCGAAGATATTCCTAGGCGAAGCTATAATAGGAAAGCAAGTAACCATCCATGCTAATATATGCCCAGATTTACAATTTGCATAACTATGGAATTTTTGCGATCGATCAGTATACGCTCAATCTGCAGTATGCATTAAGGACCTACGGGACTCGAGGAGGAAGCCTTGTAGGGGCCGGAGAAGATATATAGGAGACAAAGCCTTGACGGAGAGCAGCCAGTCTAGAGGGGTAGGAAGGCGGGGCAGCATGGGAGAGATGTATTAGCAAGTTCAGATAAGGGCTATTGGTCGCAGACGAACTATTGACAGCAGCAGGCAAGATGTGGAAGGAGTGACTGAAGCGAGAGGAAATCGTAAGATGGGCGAGAGGTGGACCATGCATGGACGACGAAAGGGCCCAAGGGTAGATGCAGAAGAGGGAGACACGACAGGAGGGGAGGCGGACAAAGGATCATCTGGTCGGAGCAAGGAGAGGAGAAGTCTCGAGTACAAGGCGGGAACGGGCAAGGGGAGCCTTTTTTATATCGCAGTGGGCGGGCAAGGAGTGTACCCGATCGGGCAGGATGCCCAAACTGGATGCAGCGACAGCAGGTTCTCGATTACAAACGACCATCCCCATAAAAATATGGCCTGCCTGGTGGTGTTCATCTCAAGTACTCCAGACTTCTCTCTTCCTCTTTCTCTCTTTTTCATACACAGCCCGTTCCCCCTCTTTTCTGTTTAGGCAGCCATGCTCTATTTTCCTCATTTCGCCGGGCCACTGACGCGCTGATGCTCCTGACACTCCCTACACTTGTGATATATCTGAGCTGTCTTGAATTTCGAAAGGACGGAATTCACTAAGTGCTAATATAAGAAGAAACATGCCCAAGCACTCTCGAATATCCGTTCGTTGAGCCACGTATCAAATCATCAAAATCTTTTCTTCTTCACCACTAGGCTTCAACAGAACCGGATTCAGAGGCACGTGTCTCTCCATGACCCAATCTTGAATTGCCCCCCACCGGACACACTTCCTCTCTTGGTTCGACTTGGGCCTTGGCCGCCACACACCCGGACGGACAAACTCGGCGTCCGCCCAAGTAAAACTGAAGATATTGGTGTCCGCATTGCACATGATGCTGCGACGGAGCGGTTCAATGCAATGACCTAAAGGCATTTCTCGATTAGCAAACTTCTCGTATGGTTTTCCATCTTCCGACGACGAGCAGAGCAGTGAACAGGCACCCAATCTTCTTACCTAGATGCCCTCGTAAATACTCCATATTGGCCTCCGTAAGGTTTCCATAATAATAGTCACTGTGCAAGAAAAGCCGCAGGCGTCTCAAACAGTGGATATTGTGGTAGACGCTGAGTCCTACGATGTATCCACCATCGGCTAATGGTACAGAATCATTGACCGATTCGCCCATCTTTTTGAGGTCCTGCTGAGAAGCGGAGAAGAAGGTCGCTGGTCGGCGTTAGAGTAGCTCTCAATATCATGCTATCACTCGGAGAGGGGCACCAACGTGTAATGAGGTCGTCCCAAGCTTTCGTGTTGGCATCATCCGGCATGCCGGAGAACTCAGTCTTGACTTTGTCCAGCGCGTCTTCGCGTTGCAGCTCGTACGAGACAGAGATCCAGTCTGGGTAGCGATTATCATAATCTGTGTAGGTATCAGTAGGGATATCCGGATATGCGGTGTGAGCCGTTGCGCAGGTGCTTAACGTGCCTAACATTGCCAGGTCTGGGTGGTTCCTTGAAACTGTTGTCCTGGTCAAGAAGAGAGATACCCCAAGTAGGAGGCACACAAGGTGCAAGATGAAGTAATATACGGAAAATAAGCGGGAGATGGTGTGATGTTCAAGGTAGCGATCTGTGAATTCATATCCAGCTTTCAAAGAAGAGCACTCCCTATCATGTCGCCTGTCTTGCTTAAGAATCAGGTCGTCTGGTACGGTTTGTTCTTCATCCAAAAGAAGACATTCTTTTTGAGAAGACATGATGGGCGATGGGTCCTAACTTTTGACTCACTGGTACAATGGAAGTCTTGGACACGGGTTGCTTAGCTTTGAATATAGAAAGTAAAAAATGGATTGCTTCGGAGTGAATGTAGGAGGTGGCGGATGATCATCGGCGTCATTCATAAACAGCAGAAGTGCGGAACCTGCCCCCAAGTTACATTTTCGGACTCAGAGCAGGCTGTAGCAAATAACAGTCCCGATAAAGAACCAACGATCACATTCAGGAATTCCGCCGCCACACCAAGGCAAGGTGCCTAGAGTGTTCCTACCCACTCATGCAACCCAGAACCGATTCTTCAGCGCGCGCGCGTGACGATCGGTCATCGTTGGGTTGTATCAAGGCAGATTGCAAGAGTGTTGCACATCAGTGTGCAGTCAGCTCTCTTCATGATTAGCTATATCTATTATTAGAACCTCTCCCTTCCGTGATCCATTGTCGCAGGGGTGGCAACTTGCTATGGCGTGGTCGTTCGAAGATTGCCTTGTCGTCAGGTCCCATAGCGTGTCCATGAGTTATAAGACATGCTTTCCACCCTCCCAACCCAAATCCTCCTCCTCCGTCCCTTCACCACAGTCCCCACTTATTGCCTTATACCACCTCCATACTGAGAATACTTTCATTTTGCTCCTTACTATTGATTCAATCAAAAAAAGTTGGAAACATTCATCCAATCCCTCACCATGCGCTGCGCACCGCTCTGTATCTTGCTTGCGCTGGGCTTTTCCCTCATGGGACTTGCTATGCCGATCTCTGGTAAGTCTAGAAAGGCAAAGAAGGAAACCAAAGCTCTAACCTTAAGTAGAGAGAGAGACGGAAGTCCCGTCGGCTGAGGCGTGCATCGCTGCTGGTGAGTAGGAGTCTGCAGCCAGGTCCCCCCATGGCCATTGTGACAACAACCCTTCTCACTAACAGGGCGTCGGACAGAACCTTTAGCGCATGGAACTATAAACTCGCGGGACAATGTCAAACCGAGATGCATCATCAAGGCATGAGTATGTCTGGGCACTTGTCGGTAGAAAGCCGACTGGCTGTTGTGCCACTCAAGAGGCTGATTGTTGCACATCCGAAATGCGTCTGGGGTTCTGTCTCCATAGAGAATAGCTCAATAAATTACGCTATCTCTTTCAAACTTAGTTAACAATTAACAAATCACAAACTACTGGGTGTATACAAGAATGCCAGTGCTGGGTTGCGTAGCGCGGCGGCGGCACCACGATCACAGGAAGTCGGCTCAGATCAGTGAGCAGATTCCCGCCGCCTAAAGCACAATGCAAATGATGCTGTGTGATGAGAGGGCCAACCTGAATAGGGCGTCATCTTTTGCAACGAAACTCATCATGCTTATAACGATAGGCGCCCACATGTGCGATGTAGTGAGGAATGCGATAACCTCAGTCGAACAAAATCCGGCAAGCGGTTGAGAACTGAATTGTAGATACCGAGATACTTTGCCGCCAGTCTTCGGCACTCCTACAAGCATTTTTCTTTTCAGACCGATCAAGAGTTGCTCAAAAATAAGAGGTTGGAGAGTAAATTTCTAGAACTGATTTTCTGTTTCCTGTACCTGGTTTCTCAGTTCTGAGGTTCTAGGAAAGTACCCTAGGGTAACCACTTGTCCGTTCCAAGCATGTGGCCAATTTGTCAGGCCATCTCCGCAACGATTCCTTTCATCAAGATAAAATTTGGCGGCCGCGACAGCGAATTCTCGACTTAATCTGTAGAAAAGATCTCATCCTGAAAAATTCTCCTAGGGTTCAGTAGTGTAAATCAGTTACTAAAGTCTACATTGTCAAGCTTTTCAAGCATATAACTACACGGGCGACCAGGATCATGCCGATTCAAATGCAAAAGCAGCTGATGGTTTCATACGATAGCCACAAGCTTCTCCTTTATCCTGGCATCTGATCAACCACCTCTTGACAGGCACAAGCTGGACACGAAGCTCAGGCTTAGTCCACATTGCATAGACTTGGAAGTCTCGATCAATATCCAGCTCTTTGGAAACTCGTTCCACATCAAACAGCCAGAACATTTTGACGCCCACCAACCGGAACATGATCCTTGCAACCTCACGGCCGGGACACTGGCGCGGGCCCATGATGAATGGAAAATGCGCACTGCGGTCGTCCTCGACAAAAGCTGCATCGTATCTTGGATGGTCCCGCCCTAGCCATCGCTCTGGCCTGAAGCTTTTTGGGTGGTGGAAAAACCGCGCACTGCGGCCGTATGTGAACAGAGAAGTGCGACATCGTACCTTGATAGTGAAGACAGGTCAGAAAGCCCCGCGCTTAGCAGTCGTCCTAGTATAACGACATGCTATGATAGAGGAGTGGTGAGGTTGCCATGAGAAACTGTTCCAAGACTTACATCTTTGGGAGTTTATTCGCCATTGACCATGGCTCCCGGACTTAACCGTGGAAGAGCGTGATGGGTAGCCTGGGCACTGAGCCGCAGTGTCTCTTGCAAGCAGGCGTTCAGCCAGGGCATAGTCCTTATATGCGAAAACAACTAAAAGGAGTGACCACTCCCAGAGACTGGGAATGCACGTATGGTCTATATAGCTGTCGAAATGCTGGTCTCTCCACACCTTAGCTTCTCGGCCTCAATTTCCTCGTAGTATGCGGATTCAGTCCCATTGCATTTCCTCAAGTCATCATCCAAAGGGTTGATGTCAACAGAGATGGGGTGAAGCGAGTATCACTAGCTTTGAGGCCATTTAGATAAGAGTAAGATGAATGCTTAGATTGGCAATTGAAGAGCTATGTACTGAACCTATTCTTACATGACAATATGGCTAGTCATCCGGTGACCCCGTGGTCAATTGGTCTGGGCTACAACAATCAGGACTTCACCACCCTCAGAACATGTGAAAAGGGCAGATAAAAGGCTGCCGGACCGGATAAATGTGCGGTTTGCAAGGGATAAAAAGGGGGGCTCCCAGGCCCTCAGATGTGGCTGTTTGGTGCTCTTTTCTTTTCTTTTAGATAGATATATAGCAACAAATGTGATCCTCATCCTCACTTTCACTGAACAGGACGGGAGAATTGCAACAAAGATATGCAGTAAGCCGGTCCAGTAATTAGCCCAGCCAATAAGACAGCAGTGTCTGATCCAGCACCACGAGCCGCTGTCGTTCGCGTGCGGGTCACTAGAATTTTTGAACTCTCAACCCCAGCTTTATGCCACCACCAGTACACAGACGAGGAGGCCTTGTAAGTCCGGTGTGGGTTCAACCTTATTATGTATATTATTGTTCCACACCTAGCATTCATTTCATAAATGAGTCTGATCTGCGCAAGGGCGATGATCTATATTTTGTGTTATGTCGCAGCAAAATGTTCGTGGTGATTATCTGATCTTTTTCTACTAGATGGTAAATGGTGTATTTGAAGAACGAAAACTAAATGTGTGTAGGACAAAAGGTCTACAATCATGTCCAGATTGATCGCTGAGAATGATTTTGGGTCCTGTCCAAGTGTGAAGTCAAGTTTGACTCAATGAATAGATAATCTCTCTTCGGATTGGATACGGATTTCTTGCTCTTCGATTTCATCTGAAAGGCGGCTTACATTCTTTCAAAAGCTTCATAATATTGCTGAAGTTACTAAACCGCCTGTACTCCATCTATCTTGACACAGCCAAGCAAGAGCATAGATATTTTCCACCCTGTATTGCAATGTTCCAAACCAAGACGAAAAGGACTTTTCAGGGGATCTCGGGCAGCACACCTTCCGGTGTTCCCATGTAATCCAGAGGGAGTTCCTCAGCAGGTGGCGCCTTTGTGTGCACATATTTCCATTAGATACATTGTTCTTTCTCTCGCTCAAAGGGTCAAGGAGGATTGGGGCACGTTACCTGTTTTTCCTCAGCCCAAGCCCTGATCTCATCGTAATTCTTACATGTGTGCTTCGTGTTGAAGTCCGGAAACGCCTTGGCATCTTGCTGGTCATACCACACCTGGCCCAGCATCCCCGTGTCGACATTGCACATCAGCACCTGGCGTATTGTGTCGAGGCAATGTGCTGGATTTGAGGAAGAAGCCGGTTGGAAAAATGGTCAGCTTTGATGCCGCTGTTCGGAACCTTTGTGGGAGGGGGGGGGGGGGGGGGGGGGGGGAGAAAGCGAGGGTGTGTGGTTGGTTCTCGAGATCAAGGTGTGGTATTTGTTGTGTGTTCAG
>JACWST010000022.1:3696-17493 GCA_014850475.1 Cryphonectria naterciae
GGGGGGGTGGGGAGTATGGTGAGTGGAGGAGTGGGGCGTGAAGTGATGCGGAGATTCTAGGTTTGTTGTTACAGGTCTTGATGACGACAATCTTATAAAGTTAGGTGGGCTGGAGCAGCCCCAAAGCTCCTCCCCAAAAAAAGGAGAAAAAAAAAGAAGAAGAGAAGAAAAGGGACAGTGACAAGTGAATACGTACGCACGTAACCACACACCTCTCATTAATCGGGTTCAATCGGAATCCAACAGCAAATTGTCATACGACGACCGGAGCCCAAAAAAAAAAAAAAGTAAGCTTCCCGACTTTTAATGTCTGTCCGTCGCTCCGTTCGTCAGCTTCGGAACAAGGTTCCCCTCTCTCTCTCTCACGCTTCGTGGCCAGTCAGGTTGTTGGAGCTTGCTTACTCTTGTTGGAATATGGGGAAGTTTGATTTAAAAGTTCAAAAGTGGGTGAGTGAGTGTGGGATGGTGTGACGGGAATGGAAATGCGCATTGATTTCCGCCCCCCCCCCCCTCTCGGACGACTGGATTCGAATGAGAAGAAAGCAACCGACGGCGACAGCAGTGGATGTGATATCCGATCGTCACACTGGTTCGCGGGGGTTCGATAGAATACGTAAGCTACGCCTCGCAGCGTTCAATACGAGGTCACCACTAGTAAAAGGTCACTCACCCAAAATCAAGCATATAAATTACAGAAGGAGAAACGAACAGTCAATTCTAGACGTACAGAAAAAGAAAAGAAGAAAAACGAAGAGGAAGGGGGAAAAGAGGCGCAGAAAGAGAGAGATAGTTGAAGGGGGAGAAGAAGGGGGGGGTGTATTTATTTATTTTTATTTATTTATTTATTTGAGTTTTTAAAAATTTATCACCCTGGTATCACTTCTATTCAATGTACTAATGCACAGTACTACCCTTAAAAAAAGCAGATACATTCATTGGTGCTGTCCCAGCCATTCAGGCCTTCCTATGCCCCCCCCCCCCGGGCACACGAGTGTATGTTTCATTTGAACCTGCTGTACTCATCCGCAAATATGCTCTTCTCTCCCCTTCTCTTTCTCTCCTTTTTTTGTTTTTCAAGAAAAAAAGACCACAGGGCTATATATATATTTCCATAAAACGCCCCTCATGCCTTTTTTCCCTTCTTCTCCTCTCTCTCTCTCTTCTCTTCTTTTCGATGCGCAAAATACAACACATTATGACTGAGACATCCATCAATGCTACAAGGCTGAATTTTTAGACACCATCCTCCAACCTCCTTCTGTCCGTACCGTACAGGTAGGGAGGTATCAAACTGAGCCGCAACGCCATGCTGATACAAACAAATTCAAACAAGCTCAAGAGCAAGGCAAAGAGAGAAAAAGAGAAGAAAGAAGAAAAAATATGTCGATAATTACCGCGCGCGCCCTTAGGACATCCTCCTATTCAGCTCTTCCTGCTGAAACTTTTGCACGTTGGCCTCGGTCAGGGGATTGCCCTTGTCTATCATCGGCGTGTGCACCAGAGGCGCTACCGCAGGACCCCCCGCCGCGTCGATCATCTTGTCGTCCCGGCTCTGCTGCGCGAGCTCATCCGTCTCGACACGTCGGATCTGGATGTCCGGCTCGCGTGGTGGCGACAGCCCCATCGGCGACTCCTGCTGCGGCTGCGGCTGCTGCGGCTGCTCCGGAACATCCACAGCCGCCGCCGAAAAGAAGGAGGTTGCGGTTAAGAGCTTGGGCCTCGGTGTGAGAAGGCTACTGCGCCTCTCCTCAGAATCCGTCTCTGCATGTAGCAACGCTGGCGGGGCCGCATCTCCGTCGACCTCTCTTTGTCCGATGGCTGGGATCCCCGCGCTCATGCAGTTGTCGCTCTGCTCCGAGCAGATGGAGGCGTGAGACGACGATGGTTGAGGCGTAGGGAGGGTCCGCTTGTCGAGAGACCACCGCACGAGCATCTGTTCCAGCGTCTTCGACCTCACCGGCTTCGCGAGGTAGTCGTCCATACCCGCCTTCCTGCACTTCTCCTGGTCGCCCTGGATCGCTGATGCCGTCATGGCCACGATGGGAACATCCCGTATGTACGTCTTGTAGGGGGAATGGTGACGTATCAGATGCGTGGCCTTGTAGCCATCACAGATGGGCATCTATTGGAGGAAGAGATATGTCGTCAGAACCGAGAATGAAACTCCTGGGGAAAAAGGGGGGGGGGGGGAGAAGAGAAAAGAGGGCCAAATGGGAGAGACCACAGATAAAACCCACCTGTACATCCATAAGAATGATATTGGGCTTTGCATTCTGCCCATTCTGCGCCGAGGCCAGATATTCCAGCGCCTCGCGTCCATTCCAGGCTGCCGCGACACTAAATCCCAACTTCTGGATCGTCTTGGTGGCGATCTGCTGGTTGATGGCGTTGTCCTCCACGACAAGCACGTGGATCTTGGACCGCTCATGTCTGGAGAGTCCCTCCTCTTCATGAGGAACGATCGAATCCTTCAGTTTCGTAGGCAGCTTGCTCTTCTCCGCCGGGCCTCCCGCGAGATCTCCACTGGGCGGTGTCCCTAGGCCCTCGAATTCGGAGCTGTTGCAGGAGACGCTCATCTCGGACTGGAGCCGATCTGGCAAGGGCTGGATCTTTACCAGGTTCGAGGACTGTGTCTCGTGAGGCTTGTTGAACGGCACCCAGAAGGACGCTGTGGTCCCCTGGTTGGGCACAGACTCTAGGGTCATGCGGCCGTGCATGAGCTCAAGGAGACTCTTGCAGATCGTCAACCCTAGACCCGTTCCACCAAATTTCCGGGCTGTTGACGCATCACCTTGGCTGAACGGCTGGAAGAGTTTCTTGCGGATCTCCTCGTCGATGCCGATGCCGGTATCCTGCACAACGAATCGGATCTCGACCATGTCGTCCGTCTCTCGCTCCTTGGTGAGTGACAGCCTGACGAAGCCCTGGTGCGTGAACTTGATGCTGTTGGTAAGCAGGTTCGTGATGATCTGTCTCACCCGGCCCGGGTCCCCAAGGACAACAAGATCATCAGCAATGTCGGGTGCGATGTCCGCAATGATCTCGAGATTTTTCCGCTGGGCAGCAAAACTGAGCATTTTGTGCACGTCTCGCACTAATGTGTACACGATGGTGGGTCAGAACGCGAACTTGTCTGCTCAAGTGCTCTCAACACAATCTTCGCTCAAACTGACCTATGACAGACATGCGGAACTGGACTTCCTCAATGTCCATCCGCCCGGACTCGACCTTCGAGAAGTCAAGGATATCGTTGATGACCGTCAACAAGGCGTTGGCTGACCGGAAGATGTTCTCGGCATAGTCTCGCTGCTCGTCATTCAGGTCAACGTCTAACAGCAGCTCCGCCATACCTGAGCTCTGGGTTAGCAGCTTCTGCCATGAAAGGTGATACGGGGCTGAAAAACTTACCAATGACACCAGTTATAGGCGTTCGGATCTCGTGAGACATCTATCCTTGGTCAGCACCACACAGAATGGAGGAGCACACAAGTGGCTATCCAAACTCACATTGGCCAGAAATTGACTCTTCAGTCTGCTGGCCTCCTTAGCAGCTGCCTCGTTCGCCAATAGCTGTTGCTTCTCCTTGGCTTGGGCCTCGAGGACGGCCTCTTTTGCCTTCAGCTCGGTCACATCCATAATGATGCCGATTGCGCCCTCTATGTCATTGTCTGGTATACTATCGCTCCGGTCCTCTGGTTTGGACTCTGTCTGGTTTTGTTTAATAGTCATCGGCAAGAATCTTGTCCGAAAATGCCGGTCATCTATGATTTTCAGCTTGTCAGCTTTTCTGTCTGTCTGTCTGTCTGCCTGCCTGCCTGTCCAGAAAAAAAGGCAGTAGATCAAGACGGATTAGATAGCTTACCTATGCTGTGCTCAACCAGAACATCGCCGGACCTCCGCTCAAAGATCGCGTCGACGGCCGACAGGAAATTAGGGCGCTGGCCCACAGGTAGCTCCGGATGCAGACGGTTGAAAACCTCATCCACGTTTCCTCCTATGCACCAGCCAGGCGAGGAGCCCAGGTTCGCACTCGCGTGCTCGATCAGCGCTCCTTCGAGCATGGTAATTTTGCGGTCCAGGTCCACGGCGAAGATGGTGACGTGGGCGTGAGCGATGACGCTGAGGAGCTGCTGGCGCGTTCTCCTCGCGGCGAGCTTCGACTCGATGCTGTCATGCACATCGGTACACGTGCCAAACCATTTCTCAATCTTTCCGGTTTCGGGGCTCAGGAGGGGCATAGCCCTGGCCAGCATCCACCGCCACCGACCCTCCTTGGTTCGACAGCGGTATTCCGCGCTGTAGGGATCTCCGGTGCGCATGCAGTGCTCCCATCTCCTCGCGGTGTCAGGCCTGTCGTCCGGGTGCAGGGCCTGCGTCCACTTCCACGGCCCCAGAGATTCCTCCAGGCTCATGCCCGTGAATTCCACCCACCGCGTGTTGAAGAAGTCCAGGCTGCCCCATGGGTCGGTCGTCCAGACGAGCTGTGGGATGATATCGCAGATGGTCCTGAACCTCTCGGCATCCCTCTCCTTCAGCTGGTCAATCTCCTTGGCCATTTTGGTCACGTCTCGGCACGTAATGATCCCCGCCAGAAACTCGTCCGTCTCGTCGTCACGAACCGCCTCGGCCAATATGTCCAGCACGAGCTTCTTGCCGTCCGGGTCGATGATGCCGCAGCGCATACCAGAAAAGGGTGTCTGGGTCCTTAGCAAAATGGCAATGGGATATTCGTCGGGCTCAAGGGTCCTGCTGAAGTCCTCGGTGTACACAACCCAGTTTGCTAGCATACCCATGCCATCAGCTGATTTATCGAATTGAGCACCCTTGACCATCAGTCTCCGGGAGGCCGCGTTGGGATATGCTATGGTACCATCCTTCCACATCGCGAGGATCGGAGTTTCTGTGGTATCGAGGAGGGCGTCCTTGATGATGAGTGTTTTCTGGAGAAGGGATGGCGCACTTTGCACGGATTTGAACGGAGGCCCCATTGGCGGAAAGGGGCTCGAGGACAGGGAGACGGCGTTCGGACTAATTCGTAATGACGGTGAAGTGGCCGAGTGGCTGGATGCAACCGAGGGAGGATTGGAGGAGGAAGAAGACACCATCATCTTCTTTTCGGCTGATTCAAGAGCGCTCAGCCGTGCCACCGCCCTTGTTCTTGTGCTCACGTCTGAGGACGACTCGGTGTTGGTGAATGTGAGGGTAAAGTACGTCTGATGACCCGCGATCTCCCACACACTGATAATCATCTTCGCATATGTCTGGCTCTCAGGATCCAGACTGTTTGCGCGCCGGGAGGAGTGGAGGATCTTTCGGCCGAGGTCGTTTCGCGACACAATGACTTCGATGACCGTCTGTTGTTGGGACTGACTGGGCCTTCTGTTGTTGTTCTTCAAACCGTCCGTAGTGGGCGTCGCATCGCCGTGGCCAGGACGAACCTTGGGCTCTACCCCGCCGTTGCCCGTCTGCTGAGCATGAGGTGAGCTCATCTCCTCGGCAATCGTGTCAAAGAAGGGCTCCCAGGCAACCCATATCGGCTTTCCATCCTGGACCATGTCGATTCCCACCTGAGACAGCGACTGCCCGTGGATCTGCTCCAGGGCATTGGATGCCCCGTCGGCAACGCTCCCGTTGGACTCGGATATCAGACCCAACAGCTTCCCCATGGCCTCGTTGGCCAGCACGACGGTCTTCCAGTTGTTCAGCACCAACACAGGCACCGGCAGAAATTGTAGGGCCGAGAAAGCTAGCTGCGCGGGTGTGATGGAAGGCATCTCGAGTCGGAACGGGCTGTTGGACAAAGCTCTGTCGCCAGCCACGCTGTCGCGGAGGAGGGAGCGGGGCTCGCCATGTGACCGGCTTGACGGGACACTGCTCTGGCTGTCTCGTGCTACTGGTGCTGGGGGTGCTGGTGTTGCTGTCCTCGTCAGGTTCGACCCGTCGTGTGCGGGATAGCTTTTGTTAACATCACCACCAAAGGCTGTCTGCGGCGAGCCGGACGCTGGTCTCTGGAGCGGAGATGGATCTTGCAGCGGATGGTTGCCATCCGTCATCGTGGTCGGAGGTGTGGCAGCGGAATCCTCCTTCGCGACAGAGCCAAACATGTCGCCGTGAGAGCTGGCATGGGGTGCTCCGGCCGTTCCTGCCGAGGGGCAGCAGCAACCTTGGTCGAGAATTTGCACAAGGAGCGTGGGCGACTCCTTTCCCGCGGTGACACCTCCAGGAATTGGCGAGCAGGATCTTGAAACTGGCGACCGTACGAGCTCATGTGTTGGCGGAGGACTGAGGAACACGAGAGCAGAGTTGGGCGACGATGGGGTCTGGCCCTCCCCCCTAACAGAAGAAGCTGGCGTAATAGTTTGGTTATGCCGATGACGGGCAGGGTAGCGTGTGGTAAACAACCGGGGGGAAAGTGGGATTATAGGTTTGCGGATGGATCGGCCAATATCCACAGGGTCCTTGAGGATGCTCTGCCGAAAACAATGGCGGAAGGTGTTTGTGGTGGTGGGGGGGGGGGGGTTTCTCAGACCAACCAGATCAGCCTGACCAACATGGAACGACTCGGCGAGCAGGGAGCGAGCAGGGAGAGCGAAAGAAAGAGAGAAAAAAAGAAGTGGAGGAAGAGCACAATAACGACGCTACGCACACGGCATAGAGGAATGATGATGTGATGCTGCAGAAGAAGTGGCTGAATCACAATAGAGCGGGATGATAGAAGTGGCCAGCTGAGGACGGGATCTAGAACGTCTCCCGAGTCTGGCCTGACGAGCAGTCAGTAGCAGTGTCAATCGCCAACCTGAGCTTCTGTGTCCCTGAAAGAGATAAAGAGAGGGAGAGAGAGGATATCGATGGAGTAGGTCTCCTTGCAGCCTTGCGAGGCTCACAGCAACCACAGCACCGTTGAGCTTGAGAAGTCTTTGGATGGACGTTGGAAGCGAGGAAGAGTTGCGTCACGCACCAGCCCCAAGCGAGTGCCCGTTCCTTCTTCGTTGAAGGTAAAGTTTTTGGTCTGGCGGACAAGCAGCTCGAGGATAATTGAAATCAAATAGGGTTTGGGGAGCATCCACCTACGATCAACGTCGCTTTACCCAGCAGGGTAGCACTATCCGTGTCCGGCATAGCCGCTGCTCTGCGGTGTTGGTCGGAAGCAGAGTCATCCCTGTTGGGAGGGGATCGTCACAAAAATTTCAGCCTCTTTCCCCACGGTAACCATTACTATGTACATCTATCTAGCTGTACTGACCCCGTCCCCATTTCGTACACAGTATACGATGGCCGGAATGAGGGGACCCCTCCCCTCTGTCTCCCTCGCTGGCCGACGATGACAGACAGAGAGTCTCGATCGTGACGGGCAGCGTGTAACCGTCGTAAGCTGTGTCCCAGGTCTTTCTCAACGCCTCGTACGACAATGACATGGCTGGGTAAAAGTTAGTAGGTCATAGTAGAAGACACTGTACGGTGCTGGGCTGTGAGACAAGGCGCGAGGTCCCTGGTGGGCGAGCGGGAACGTCTCGTCCCACAAAAGACCCTGCCGTGGGTGGAGAAAGGCCGTCACACGTGTGCTGCAAGAACACCATATACTAAGTCGGGATGATGAGAGAGTGACACGCACGCATGCATGTACTACGCAGTCGCCGATATACTACTACGTGCACACCAAAGAAAAAGAAAAAAAGAAAGAGAAAAAAAAGGTGGTCGATCGATTCTGGGCCAGACTCCCGGTCCAGGCAGGGGTCCATCGAGACAGTTACACACATCATAGGGGTCCTGTTAAGTTGGTAGTGTTGCATTTTCTCATTATGGTGGGCGTGTCTTGCTTGTCCTGCCTGGTGACGACATTGCCCATCCCCAACAAGACCCTTCAATTGCGATCTGGTTGCCCTGCAGGTGTTCGAGGGCCCCTACCGAAGACTTCTTAGTCGTAGACAGGTGCCCCACCGGTGCCCACCAGAGCGATGGGGTCATTTGGGTGAAGATTGCTGAGTCGTGCTTGCCAACGGGGAAGGCAAAAAGGCACCAGAGAAATTTCGCTGGCTTTGGTTGGTGCCAAGGCCTAGACTACTATAACGTCTGATCCCCAGGTCCCTGCAGGGTATGGGAATTGAGGGTCCCCACCCGGTGAGAGGTGATTGGGCACGTGCGGTGGGTTCTGGGCCTGGTACCATGTTACCATAGGATTTTTTGCGAGGGGCCCAAGATCGAGGATCTGCAAAATCCCATATCCAAAGCTTCCACCACGCCCTGCCAGGAGGCACTGACGTCATGATTTCTCTTTAGTGCAGCTTGCTTTTCGCTTCGGTACACCTTGGGCCCTTCTCTCGGGATTCCGGGTCAGTCAGAAACTACCACGCTGCATGTCAAATTGCCTGGGTACCTTACTGTGTACTGTGATATGCGTACGTACAGGTAGTACCCACAAGGTGTGAACGGGAAACGTGCGATCCGAGAGCAGTAGAGGAGGGGACATGAGAGGGGAAGGGATGGAGGGGGGGGGGTACGATGAGAAGCGAGGTTGGTCGCTCTCATTTGCTCTCGAAGCTGGCCGCTAGAGGACAACCATGCCGCCGACACGCAGCCTCCAGGCCCGCTCTCCCTCGCATCAGAGGCAGAACCTGGAAGGCCGGGGATGCCTTCACTCACTTCGAGCTCTCCTTGACGTTGCCACACTGACCACAGCTCCACCACTGCCGCTCCACGACGTTACCGCACCGTGAACAATCCCAAAAGGACGGCCCGCTCGATGCAGGTGGTGGTGGTGGTGTTGTTGTTGTTGTCGTCTTGCTTGCGCCGCTATTGTTGTTCCTCAACGAGACCATCGATGAGTGCGCTAGGTCTGAACCTGTATATGGCCGGGACTGCCGGCTTCTGACCGCGGGACTCGGGCGTGGCCGCTTCGCAGCCCTCTCCTTGGCCTCCTGCTCTGCCAGCTGCCTCGTCACGGACTCTGGCCGTGTGGTCCCGCACGCATCACAGCTGAGAAAGCTGGGCGGGTTCTGTAGGGTGCAGATCTCGCAGGTCCAACCAGTCGTAGGAGGGAGAGGGGTGGTTGGTTCCAAGTCAGCCTCGGGCGTCGCGCTCGTCGGCGTTTTGGGCCCCTCTGGCCGCGACCACTCCGGAACTGGCGGTGGGACGCTCGAGCTTTCGCCGTTCCTCGATGTGGAGGTGAAGGCGCCGCCGCCGCTGCCAGCAGGGAAGTCCGGACTGGGTGGTATGTAGTCCTTGCCATGGAGTCGTTTCTCATCCTCCTGCACCAGCTCCCACAGGGCCTGTGCGATGGCCGCTTCGTTCGCGGCGTCCTCCTCCGCCTGTGTCCTAAACCCGTTCTTCGTCGCCGTCTCGGCGATGTTGTGTATCTCCTGGTCGGTATAATTGGTACTCGCGCAGCCACGATCCATCCTGTTTCTCCTCTCGACCGCGTTCGTGATGACCTGGCGTATGTCCTGCCCCCGATGAATTGGTGCACCGCCGAGCCTCTGGCCAGACCCTCGGGACCGTTCGGCCTGCCGCGCCCGCTCCTCGGCTGCAGCACGAGCGAGACGGCGAGCTTCCTGCGGCGGCGCCCTGGTGCTGCCCCCGAGCTTGTGGCCTTGGCTGAGGAAGCCCTCGCCCGTGTAACCCTTCATGGCCAGGCCCTCGTGCTCGTCACGCAGTTGGTCCCACAGCGCGTGAAATTTGGCGTCGTGGGGCCCGTGGACGATATGTGCCAGCTCGTGAAGCATCGTGTCTGTAACTTGTTCGATGGGGAGGAACTGATTACGGTCACCGGGATACCGCAGCCGTAGCATGATCTTTTGGCCTCTGTTTACGTTTAGGCCTAGGAAGGACGCACGCATTAGCATGAATAAAAGCTCCTCGTTTCCATTTTTAGGGCCGTAGAACTTGTCAAGGTTACCTAATAGATTTTGCTGCGAGGGGTAAAATTCGCAGAGCTCCGACACCTTCCAGCCCCTAGCCCTCATGATGGGCTTCACCAGGGAAGCAATCTTCCTCAGGCTGTGGAGGGCCTCGTCCGCGCGTGGCAGCTCCCTGAGGTGCCTGTAGGACAGGACTTGGGCATCATGCTCTCGTTGCTGGACCATGGCGAGGATGGTAGCACGGTAGAAAGCGCGTGTTACGTGTGAAGCTGTAGTGGTTGGTGCAAGGTAGATCGCGCGACGCTGAGCAGAATGTATCACAAAGGCGAGCGCGGATGAGGTCGCTGGTCTATGCACGGCTGAAAGAGACGGAAAGGTTCACGGCACTGGAAACGGTCGAGTCGGACAAGAAGCTCATTGAAGGAGTGCTCAAAGATTGTCAGCAGGACTCCAGAAGCACATCGAAGAAGGCCAACCGATAAGTCAGCAACAACAACAACACCGCAGAGTGGCGTGCTGCGCAGTTGATCGAGAAGCTTCTGCTTGGTTTGGATGGGCAAGTCACGTCGTCACGAGCCCACTCACTATTGGGCAGAAGACGCGTATAGTGATGTCTGCCTGTCGTTTGGAGCCCTGTACTATGCATAGGCTCTGGATGTGGCTGGCTTAGGCGGGTTCAGGACCCCCACCAACCCCGCTGTCTTGCGGCACGGACGGAACCCCAGCGCCTCCTCATTTGCGGCCGTGAGCGCTTCTTCTGACCTGGACAAGAAAGACAAGCAAGCCATGGGGCGCGAGCTTCGTCTCAATCATTTCCAAGAATTCTGCAAACAAGCCCGATTCCAATCGACCTGAGGTTCTGAAAGAGGGCGTACTCATTCCAGATGCCATCGATGCCATTATCTTTGCTTCGCTCTCATCTACGCGTTCATTCCAGCATCGTGAAATCCCGATCAACGCTTGTTTTTCACAACATGGGCGACCATCTCTCTTCTCGACCATAATCAGTCATCCTCGAGGCATCTGTCCAGACGCACACATGACAGGGCATCAAGGAATTTTATAGTTAAAGCCCGCCTGCTCCGATTCTAACGCATACTGGCAATGCTTCTATTGTACATGGCGCACCAGTCATGAGCTCCTCTCTCTCAAGATCATACGACAGACACAGCTAAATGATGCATCTTGATCATGATGAAGTGAGTAGTAACTGGGCGGAACGAGAGAAGTCCGTTGTCGGTTGAGATTTGATGCACATGTCGCTTCAGATCATGCAACACGCAAGGTCGATCCTCTCCTTGGCTAATTACGACGCAGTTGAAGCTGCCAATGCCAAGAGGGGGGAGGGGTTGGTTATCTCCTTTTGTAATGCACAGTATTTTCATTGAAGCAAGTAGTTCAGATTGAGTTTCCATCGGTTAATCGTCAACGGCTTCAAGATAATGAAATATATATATATATATACATATACACATACTTCTTTCCTTGCGTTTGATACCCTGCAAGTCACCATCATGAGGTTGCAGTGAGGCTCTGCTGACTCTTTAACAAGTGTGGCGTTTTAAATACAGTACTTGAAGAAGTGCCCATTCCAGCCCGGGAACTTACGCCTTGTCTCATCGCAGCTGTTCACACCAAGAGACAGTCATCAACCTCAGCAACTCTATTCTTCTTTGGCTCGTGACTACAAATTTAGGACTTCTCATCCGAGGTTTTGGTCCCGTCTGAACATCCAGCCGAACTTCGCAAAGGTGCGGCTGTCAAATCGCTGACAAGAGTTGTCGTTCGGACACGGAGGAAGCAATTGCCCCCGCTCCCGTCACATAAGCTTCTTTTTAAGCTTGATACATTTTTTCTCTTTTTTTACGACAAGTTTAGGTGACAGCAATTGCGCCAGGCTGGGAGCGGGTGAGAGTCCAGCGACTTACTGTAAATAATATGCTTTGCCAATCCGACATTATCGCACAGGAATCCAAGTGGTGTGTGTATGATGTGAGCTTGGGAATGCTTGGCTACTTCAAGGTGGTTGGTTAGCCTTGGGCCACGCATCTTGCTCGCGCCCTCCCAAGCCGGCCATCTTGCATGATCTGCCTTCACATAGTCCCGCGCGTGTACGATGAAGGCTACTGAAGCAGCCTGTCTCCATAATTCTCGCTTTGCCTTTAGGCCTTGGCCGGAATGGCGTCTCACCAAAACCTCGGAGTCAGCCCTGGTGATCGCCATTCTCAAACGCCTCCTGGGCATCCCTTGCTTTTGAGTCTCCGGCTGCTAGCCTCACCATCCATTCTAACCAGTTCATCGGGTCATGAGACAGTTAACATTATTTAGACAGGATAAGAATACAATTCGATGCCTGGAAAATGGTTGGTATAGGCGCCGGGTTGCGGGAGTGATGGAGAGGTGTTTTTTTCTTGGGTTTGGGAGGGAGGGGTATAAAAAAAAATTGAAAAAGGTCAGTACTTGTAGTGACTCCGATGTTGCCCTGCTTGCCGAGCGCATGATGATGAACGACGGTCATACATGATCCTGCCATGACAAGCGGACGATCATCTGTTAGAAAGGTTCCCATGGTACTCTTCTTCTCTCCCAGCCGAGGCGCTCGCTGAGGCGCTCTGTCTCCTCCCAACTCCCAGCGTCATCAGCAACTTACTTTTGTCCACTTCAATGGTATAGGGTTCCTCGCCAGGGTGTTTTTGATTTCCTGTATCTTTTTCCCCCTTCCTTTCTTTCTTCTGTGATCTGGTATCACATTCTGATGGGCGGGAACACTACGCCATGAAATTCATCACCATCACCGCCCTGGGGGCGTCCCTCGCTGGTGCCGCGCCTGTCTCGAGTGCGCTGGAAAGCCTCCTGGAGTTGACGACGGAGCAGGTCGAGAGATTCGAGATTCTGACCCTCGGTGGCATGACCCTCCGCGCGGAGCAGGTCCATAATCAAGGCTTCATGACATCTGGTCGTGGTCCGAGAGCGTACCTGCAGTCTCTGCGGAAGTATACTCAGTTTGGTGCCACCATAGACCCGAGCCTGCTCTGCATCGTTGATGAAATCCTTCAGGAGCTGGGTCTGAGCAGCACGAATATCCCCGACAGCTGCACAGGTACCACTGGCAGTAGCGGCACCTCTTCGAGTGGAAGTGGTGGTGGGCAGAACCGTAAGGGCCCTAACATCCGAGTTCTATTGCTGAGGACATCGGGTACTGACAAGTCATCAACAGCATCAAATAGCACCACAACCCCTCCTAGCTCGTCCACAGGTAAGCAAGCATACCCTCTCCTTCTCCCTCTCAGGTCTCTATTGCCACTCGCGCGTAAAGCCCCCTTTCTGACCTCAATATACATAGGCTCGGCATCAGCCGTACCACAGGCCAACGACGTGGAGTACCTCACGCCCGTGCAGATCGGCACGCCGCCGCAGACGGTGATGCTCGACTTCGACACGGGCTCCTCGGACCTGTGGGTGTTCACCACGCAGACGCCCCAGCAGCAGTCCCAGGGTCACCAGCTGTACGATCCAGACTCCAGCTCGACGGCGTCCCAGGTCGCCAACGCCGAGTTCCAGATTCAGTACGGTGACGGGAGTGGCGCATCAGGCACCGTCTTTCGGGATGTCGTCACTGTCGGCGGTGTGAGCGTGCAGGACCAAGCGGTCGAGGGCGCCACGATGGTGACTGGTTCCTTCACCGAGGACCAGGCGACGTCCGGGCTGCTGGGCCTCGCCATGGACAGCATCAACCAGGTGACCGACGGTGGCACGACGCCCAACCCGCAAAAGACCTTCTTCTCCAATGCCATGGGGAACCTGGCCATGCCGCTGTTCACTGCGAACCTGAAGCAAGGCACCAGTAAGAAACCCCCCCCCCCCCCCCCCCCCCCCCACCCCCCCCCCCCCCCCCCCCCCCAACCACATTGGAGCGCGCCGGCAGTCGGTCACTAGACGACGG